>JAFFZR010027448.1:0-71641 GCA_018397195.1 Lethrus apterus | reverse complement strand
TGCTATTTTCGTTATTTTTGGAGCTACAGAGTCGGTTAAATTAGCAAAGATGCAGTGATTTTTCCGCTGATTACAACGGTCCACACAAAAAAACAATTGCGCATCACATTTCAGAGCCAACTCAGATAATTAGATTTTTTTTAATGGAACAACCTGTATATTTATGTAGCAGTCGGTAGAAAATGAAATTTTGCACAAAATCTTCTTATACTACTATAACCCAGAAATGAAAAACAAAAGAGCTACGACGACATTAATACAGGTCATCGCACATGGGACAACTTCGTTATTAGAGAAGCTACAGTGTTGGTCAATACATCAAAAATGTGTAGTTTTTTCTACTGATTACAATGGCGTACTCAAAAAAACAGTTGCGAGTCGCATTTTCGAACTAACAATAAAAAATTTTATGAGACATAAATATATGTATATTTTAATTGATAAAAAGTTAAATTTTACATAGAACACTCTTCTAATAGTACAACCGTAAGATGAAAGGCCAAATTTTAATATAAAATAAGTAAATGAGTATCAAAGCAAGCAGTTCGAAAATGCGACTGGCAATTGTTTTTTGAGTATGCCATTGTAATCAGTAGAAAAAATTACACATTTTTGATGTATTGATCAACACCGTAGCTTCTCTAATAACGAAGTTGTCCCATGTGCGATGACCTGTATTAATGTCGTCGTAGCTCTTTTGTTTTTCATTTCTGGGTTATAGTAGTATAAGAAGATTTTGTGCAAAATTTCATTTTCTACCGACTGCCATATAAATATACAGGGTGTTCCATTAAAAAATCTAATAATCTGAGTTGGCTCTGAAATGTGATGCGCAATTGTTTTTTTTGTTTGGACCGTTGGAATCAGCGGAAAAATCACTGCATCTTTGCTAATTTACCCGACTCTGTAGCTCCAAAAATAACGAAAATAGCAATAGTGCGCAGATAACTTTGAACACCTGTATATTAAAGTTTTTAATATACAGGATTGTAAGGAATAAAAATTATGTCATTGAACCGCATCGATTTTTGGAAATATATTCGCGAATGTCTCCTTCTTCTCTCCACACTTTCTACACGTTCATAGTACAAAGGTGCTTATTCATTCTGACGATTGCGACCTGTCACCAAGCCTACTATTCAACCCATTCTTTCCCTATTGAGTTAGAACTGCCATGCCACCCTGGTTCCATTTCTGAAGCCCCGTCCCAATAGCCAACTTTATAGTATGGAAAGTGTTCCTCGTTCATTATTTGCAACTAATCAATTCTTGAAACAAAACTTAAATTTTGTTTATTGTCTGGGATAAATTATTATTAATCTGATGTATAATCCTTTCAAATAATCGCCAAGACAATAAAATCAATCATTTATTAAATGGACAAAACTTGTATGGTTACAAAGGATCATCAAAATTTAATTTTTTTCCTACACTTCAAGAAAATGAAAATGTCACTTTGTAATTTGTAAACATGTTGGCATTCAAACATTTCAAACTACGCTATTAATTTATATAAAATTAACTTTCATTAAAAAAGGAAAATGACATTTATTTAATATTCCCACGTAACAGCTGTAAAAGAAATAACAAAATGTCAGAAATTTTTCAATCCATTTTCATGCCAGATAAAACTGAAGATATGCTTAAATTATTGAATTTTATTTAGATTATAAAATACGTATGAAAGAATGTCTGCATACCTACGTCATTACCAAGATAAGAAGTCGTTAGTTGAGTATGGTCGTATCAAATATGTTAATAAAGTTTGTATTTATTGATTTGTGAAGCGAAAATTGAAGAAGACAAAGGAAAAAATGAGATTAATGCCAAATAATAATAATAACGGACAATAATAAATAAAATAATAAATTTAAATAATTTTTTCTGACATAGTTTGAGTCCTGTATCAAGTTTTCAGGAAAAAAATAAATTTCCCTTACAAACTCGATGGTGATTTGTTTCAATAGAAATTCATGATTCCCTGAATCGTACTACACATTTTTGAATGGTAAGGTGCCCGAAAATTATAAGTATTTTACTGTCGAGCAACACTTCAAGTTGAAAGGAAACTTGGAAATTGGGAAACTTTGCAAACTATAGGAATTTTCTTCAATAAACATATACACTTATCATTTTGAAAGAGTTCTAGTTCTGAATTTGCAGACCCATCGAACAAAGGGTACTATAGTCGAGATCAGGGGTGGGCAACCTTTTTTATAACATGGGCCAGAATAAATTTTACGTTTTTTCCGCGGGCCGTAGTAGTTAATTGACTACTTCTTGTGACCTATAATTTTATAGTCTGCAAATATGAAATAAATAAAAAAAAGTTACTTACTACATTTATTTCTCATCGTTTTAAAGTTTAATGGATGTTAGTTTTAAAATTAGTACTAAATTATGAACATACATGTTGCTATGTGCGTTTAATATTCAATTCAAACTAGAAGAATTACAACGAAAAATATTTATTTCTTTTAAAGATCTCGCGGGCCGGATAGAAACTGTCTTTGTTTTGTATTGCGAATTTTAGTACGAAATCTTTATCTTCACCTTCATCTTGAGCTCAAATTGTTATATGAGTGTAAAGGATTTTAAAGTTATATAACTGCTGGGATACATGGAATGGAATAGAAAGTTTTGAAATTTTAATTCGTGAAATGTTGAAAATTTCCAATTTTTTTGTTTGTTTGTTGTGGATGCATTTAATGGAATGGGTTTCTGATGGAACTGATTTTTTGTAATTTTATATTTTGTATTTTTTTTTACTTTTCCCCTTTTTTGGAATAATATTAATATCATTGCCATTATTATAGTCTGAATGAAATAAAGCTCTTGCAGCTTATTTTATTAATTCAATTTAAAAATAAAAAAAAATAAGCAACTTCGGACTATGATACGACGATCAACACCTACTGAGTTCATTATCTGAAATATTATAACGAATTTATTGTTTAAACAAATTTTTCATTTTTTGATTTTTATATGCAGAATTCTGCACACCCATTCATATTTTGAAACTACGGCATGAATGTAAGTTGTTATTATTATGTTGTTTTTATTATTCTAATTATTTTTATTGTTTTCATCGTATAAATATTTTAAAAACATTTTCTACCTATGATATATGCAAATTCATAATTAATTCCCTAATTTTTAATTTTTTATCAACAAACATTTTTTTAAGTGACGAATATTAACATCCTTACTTAAACTTGTTTTGCAACAATCCGATCAGTATTAGATAAATCGCATATTTTATACCTAAAGCTTAATTTTTACACAAATCATTAAATTACATTAAATTTAATATCGCAATAGATCTCTGCAATAATAAATAAATATTAATATCGCCACATGACATTTGATATCAGTTATCGCAGTGTCATTGGAAAGTCAGATTCGATTTAGATCAAACCTTATTTTTTGCAAGTGTACTATATGTCATGATCGATTATTAAACACAGAGAATGTTATTAATTATTAACTACGCATAATAAACATGCGTAGTTAATAATTCATAACATAACATCACGTTTATTACCTCAATGGTGACCTCATCCTCTACATCAATTTATTATGATGTCCTCAATCCTAGTTGACCATTTAAGTAAATCATATATTAGATTTTCAGTAAATGTTAGTAGATTATCTTGAATGATGCGTTAATCATTGAAAATAATTATGCTCATATATACCTACAACAATTTATTTTATGATGAAATTCTGATATCTCCTTGATCGGAACTTAATATTTAAATTTTTTCCTACGTTCCTTTGGAAAAGGTTAACTTCTTTCCTTCGCGCATAGTTTACTTTCCTTCAAAGTTCTTTGACATTCTTCCCAAAACGACACGACCAAAACTACAATTTTTGGTAGTTGGTAAACTTTATATCAAAAAATTGGAGACTGTGACTGTAAAATATACAAAAAACAAATTCCCTTACCACAATAAAAGTGTTTCGACAACTAAGTTGCCATCCTCAGTAGAAAATCTAAAAAGGAAACAGTGTTAAATTAGTGTCTCTAGCTAAGGTATCACCTTTGAAGATATGCTTTTCACCAAATCATGGGTTAACACTGGTGACCCACTGGTGAGCTGGTAGATGAAAGCCAGATAAAAGAATGTTGCCGCAGAAAATTATTGTAAAGAGAAACATAAATTACTATGAAAAATAGATAAAATTATCCAACTGAAAAAAAATAAAAAAATCATGTACAGAGAGACAGGAAAATTAGTCCTAGTATTAAGAAGAAAAATGTGGAAGGCGTAGATATAGATATGGAACTGAGTAAAAAAAATAATGGACTAAAAATGCAACCAAAAATATAACGACATATTCGTTCGGAAGAATAGATAAATACCTGAATGGGCAAAGAAAGACTTTGGACATGACCAACGTTTCAAAAATCTTTTCAATTATTTCTCTATACACAGTATCATTGCCGTTTGTCACGTAGATACATTTTCTCAGCCAAAAGTTAATGCTCAATTAATTTTTTAAAATCGTCAATGCCTTTGTCCTCATAGTTTTTAATTTTAAGTTCTAATCCCATTGACACTTCCATTTTTTTTATTTTCTCTACACATGCAAATCTTTTTTAGTCATTTTTTGTTATTTGTATTTATATGTTAAAACTGTACTTAAGGTATGTAATGTGTGTAATTTAATTGTTTTCAATCCGTTTCATTTGCAAAAACTTCGTCTCACATAAATTTTCTTTATAGCATAAATATATCAACCTAAATAAATCGACTACACTTATTTTTGTGGATCGTACGAAATTCGAGTGAAACAAATGGTGTTTCGAAAAACCAAAATCTGAATAAGGAACATGGGCGCAATGGCCATTGCTTTGTAGTCATATTATTCGATCGATGTCGTCGCCAAGCAACGTGCAGCGATCACAACTGCCGAACATTCTGATGCCTGTGTTCAGAAATCGGTCGCAAAATTCAGTTCTTTTATTTACCGCTGACGATAGGTTTTGTTATTAAAACAATCAACGTGCCGGAAAATTTAACCACCCAAAACATTAAAAATGACGACCACACTAGAACTGATTAAACAGAATAGAATTAATCCCGTGTCGCATACATTTTTTAATTCAGATTCAAATTTCGATTTTGTTAAGAAAATAAATTCTTTCAATGATTTATTTGTCTATATACAGAGTGAGCAATTGGAAGTGACCACCACGTGTCCTCAAATTTTAAGGTGGCGACATTGCTAAGTTGATACTATTTTATAAATATAACCTTAAAAGAAGAGAACTGTCAAATTATTAGCTTGATCAGTACTTGTATACCTTCAAAATGAATTCTTTTTTTACTTAGAAAAATAAATTGCTTTTTAAAAGAATACATTTAATAAAGAAATAATTTGGAGAAACATAAAAACTAGCGCTTTCAAACACTTTAAATGACAGATGACAGAACGTAAATACAATAAGCAGTATGGGTAGCAGTGAAACAAAAAAATACACTATTTTTGTGACGTATGTGGTCACGTGGTGGTCACTTCCAGTTGCTCACTCTGTATTTTATTTCTTGATTTGAATTTTTCTTGTAATCAAATCTTGAAATATTATACTAAACATGATTTTGTGAGTTTTTTATTTTACGCTTGCAATGCGAAATATACGAAATAATAACTTCAATACAGGAGCAAAATTAGATTTATGACTTGCTGTTAACTTCTTTCTTTCGAATACAGCCAAGACAATGTCGCCAATGTTGAAAAAATTTTAATTTTCGCAATTTAGTTTGAGATAATTAATGTTTGGAGGTTGGTGTTAATGGAATTTTATATACCAAAGGATTGGCAAAGAAAATTATTTTGATTTTAAAATGTTAATTTAATTAAGTTCATAACATTAAGTACTTTATGATAATTATACTTAAATAATAAGTTTGTTTTATATTGATTTTATTTTTAAAATAGAGTTGGTATCCTGAACTGGTGTAGAAAAGTGTACACTACAAAATGCAATCCGTGCACTTTTTCGAACTAAATTTTGAGTGAATGTAGCTTAACACTACTTACACTTATTCAGCTCATCAAAAAGAATTTAAGTGACAGCATCAATTTGTAATAAATGTTTAATTTCAAAAAAGTCTGCACCAGTGTACACTAGTTCAGGATACCAAACAGACCTAAAGTAATTTTGCAAACACTTTTTAATTCTTTTTTTAGTAATTGTATCTACTCGCTTCACGTGTTGTTGTCATAGCGCTGACCCGACTGACCGCGCCCATTCTACTACTACTAACATCACGTTAGTAGTTTGACATTTCGTAAACTGTTTCCACCACAAAAATAAACGATTTAAAGTGCATATAGGTTAGGTTAATGTTTACAAACTTAAATCTTTCAAAATGAATACAATTCTAAATGAAAATAAAACAATCGTAGAACAAGAAACTGGAAAGCATGCAAACAATATCTGTTGTGAAAATGTAAAAATTCAACAATCTGAAGAATCGGTGAACGAAAATGCACAAATCGAAATCGATGAATTTGATCCGCGTCTTTTAATTTCTTGTTGTTTTAGTATCGAGCCCCAAAATTGCTTTTGTTTTGATCGCGTCACGTCCTCTAAATTGTCATTGTGATAATTCATAAAAAAATTCAGATCCGCCCTTGACGTTTAGCATGACATAAAAACAAATAAAAAAGTCAAAATGGCAGGAATGTCTCCTTCGGAGGTAAGTTTTTTAACGTTCACAACTTGCGCTGCAATATACTAAACGTTGGCAAAAAATTCATTATTTGGGCAGGAGTCCATTGTTTGTTTTAAAATGTCATTTTTAGAGGAGATTGCAAAAAGAATTGATGTCTTTGATGAAGGAACCGCCACCAGGTGTAACCGTGGACGTAGAGCTCGCCGAACAGAACCTTTTACAGTAAACTATTTATTGCTATCTCAACACGATTTAAATTAACATTTTCAGATGGATTGTGCATATGGAAGGGGCCTCAGGTACGTTGTACGAAGGGGAATTGTTCAAACTTCAATTCAAATTTACCAACAAATATCCATTTAATTCACCTGAAGTCACATTCATAGGAAGCAATATACCAATATCCGCATGTATATAGCAATGGCCACATTTGCCTTTCCATTTTAACTGAAGATTGGTCACCTGCACACTCTGTCCGGTCCGTTTGCCTCTCGATTGTGTCTATGCTCTCTAGTTGCAAAGAAAAGGTGTGTATATTGTTTATTAGTCAACGATTTACAAAGAGATTATTTTATCTTATCTTGTATGTTTCCTTGTCTTGAATTTATTAAAATAAATAAAGGACAAACTTGAATTTAAAAATGTTTTTTCTAGGAAAGACCACATGATAACTCCTTTTACGTAAAAACTTGTAGTAAAAATCCAAAGAAAAGGAAGTGGTCGTATGACGGTAAGTATAAATGTAAACGTTGGCCGAAATGTATACTTTAAATTTTGTTTCAGATGCTTCTGTATAATATACTTAAAACTTGTGATTTATTTATAGATTCCTGAATTTATATTATTTAACGAATAAATTAAAGAAAGCTAGAATGAGCTAATCCGATAAGTATTTAAAGGAATATAAATTGTAGTATGTCATATCGAAATTTTTTATCGTGTTGCGAGTATAAAAACGAGACGAAAATTTATTGTTTTTGAGGAATTTCTTTTTTTTGTCCTTTATATGTTGTAGTTATCGCCAATTCGGAAGCTCGTTATTAAATAAAGTTAGTATATTATTGGTATGATAAAAATTGTGTATTAAGTTTTTATTTTTGTTAAAGCATTTTTGCAGTTTTTGTATTTTTTTCCTTTCCATTCTATGGTGTTTTGTTACATATAAAAGTCTTGTCATATTTACACATTAACTTCTTTAACTTATTCCTATAATTATAAATTAATAATGAAGTTAGCCACAGAAAAGGTAGAAGCTAATGAAGGCCTCAATTAGTTTTTTTTTCCTTTATAAGTTTATTCATAATAGTAGTTTACGCTACAAGTGCGTGAAGTGGTTCATTTTGAAACAAGTATGCGAATTACAGCACACGAGTTTTTTAATGACACTTCACGCACGTGTTGCGTACACTATTTTATCTACGACCGTAAATATGAAGAAAATTACCGAAATTCGTTAAATATGTTAAATGTCACCTGCAATGTCATGTCTGTCCATAAATGTTTCATAGCAACGGTGTCAACAAGTGCGGACATTTTGCCGTGGCGTTGATTGAATATATATATATGTATATTCAATCAACGGCCGTGGTAAAAAAATTTACTTTACGCACTTGTGTTATAATGAATCCATTATATCACTTGTGTTATAATGAATTACTTTACGCACGCACTTTATGTACCGGTCGTAGATAAAGTAATTTTGCAAACACTTTTTAATTCTTTTTTTAGTAATATTTGTATCAACTCGCTTCACGTGTTGTTGTCATAACGCTGACCCGGCTGACCGCGCCCATTCTACTACTACTAACATCACGTTAGAAGTTTGACATTTCGTAAACTTTTTCCACCAAAAATAAACGATTTAAAGTGCATATAGGTTAGGTTAATGTTTCCAAACTTAAATCTATCAAAATGTATACAATTCTAAATGAAAATAAAACAAACGTAGAACAAGAAACTGGAAAGCATACAAACAATATCTGTTGTGAAAATGTAAAAATTCAACAATCTGAAGAATCGGTGAACGAAAATGTACAACTCGAAATAATCAAACCTATAAATCGCGAAACCGTCCACAGGATCTGTTCGGGACAGGTAACGTCTATCAATTCCAACAAAACTAAACGTATCGTAGGTCGTTTTAAGTTTAGCGATCGCCGTCAAAGAATTAGTTGAAAACGCAATCGATGCAGGTGCCACAACCATCGAAATCCGATTGAAGGAATACGGCAGTGAATTGGTGGAAGTCATTGACAACGGTACAGGTGTCCCGAAAGAAAATTTTGCCGCTTTGAGTAAGTATAAACACATATATTTTATCGTACTAATCACATTTAGCTCTCAAGCATTACACGTCGAAGATAAAAGAATTCAGTGATTTGGAATCGGTCGGTACGTTAGGATTTAGAGGCGAAGCCCTAAGTTCACTTTGTGCTTTGTCGGACGTTGTGATAATGACACGTCATGTTACACATGAACATGCGACGAAAATACAATATGATCATAATGGTAAAATTGTTAGTGAAAATCCAACAGCCAGAACTCAAGGTACTACTGTTTTGTTGTCCAACTTATTCTCGACGTTACCAGTTAGAAGGAAGGAATTCTTAAAAAACACCAAACGAGAATTCTCCAAAATGTGTCAGTTGCTTTACGCCTATTGTTTAGTGTCGACCAATATTAAGTAATTTATTGTATAATTTACAATCATTGTAAACGTGAGTCAATTTTAGAATATCATGCACCAATCAGAATAGCAAAGGTGCTAAATCAACAATAGTTGCAACACAGGGTTTAAGCAAAGTCAGAGATAACATAATCAGTGTTTTTGGATCAAAACAAATTTCATCGTTGATCGATATTAACGTTACTGAACCGGATGATGACATATTACAACAATTCGGTGTCAAAACTTTACCAGGTGATAAAACCCCATTTCAGTTTGAGTGCTTCATATCTAGTGTCACTCACGGTAGTGGGAGAAGTTCAAATGATCGACAATTTTATTATGTGAATTCCAGACCATGTGAACCGACAAAAATAATGAAATTAGTAAATGAAACGTACAAACAATTCAATTCACATCAATATCCATTTATTTATTTGAACGTGTTCACAGAAAAACGCCATGTTGATGTTAACGTCACTCCAGATAAACGACAAATTTACCTTGAAAAAGAAAAACTTTTACTGGCTACGATAAAGTCATCTTTGCTTGATGCTTTTAAAAATTTTCCATCGACTTTTTCAATGCAAAACCTCAACATTACTAAGCCGGAGATTCAAACGACTTTAAATCGATCTTTGAAAGGTTTAAAACGGACATTACGCGAGACTGAAACTACATCGACAGTCAATTTGTTCGAGTCTTTTAAAAAAAAGTTGAAACATGAAACTAAAAAAAATGCGTCTTCCCAGTTGAATAACGACAAAATAAAACCAGAAGATTTAAAAATGGGAGTGGAGAAGTCTAAGGCACAAGATTCTAATAAAAAATTAGATGTATTGCTATCGGTTGCTTGTAAATTAGTGAGTGAGGAAAAACAAGAAATGATGGTTGATTTAAATGATATTAAGGAAGAAAACAATAAACCTATAATAGAAAAAACTGATTTAATACCAATAGAAAAAATCGATGTGAAACCAATACAAAAAATCGATGTGAAACCAATAGAAAATGTAAAAAATACCAAAAAGCTCATTTTAAAAACGTCCATAGAAGACATACAACAAAAAATTAAATTTCATACAGGGGACGACGAAAGTGAAATCGTCGTTAAATTCCGTTCGGAAATAACACCTGATTCGAACAAAGAAGCCGAAATAGAACTACAAAAGCAAATTGCTAAAGCTAATTTTAAAGAAATGGACATCGTCGGGCAATTTAATTTGGGTTTTATTATCACCCGGTTAAATAACGATCTGTTTATAATTGACCAACATGCATCTGATGAAAAGTACAACTTTGAACAATTGCAACTTAACACGGTCTTAGAAAGACAAGTATTGGTTACGTAAGTATTTTTATTTCATTTGTTTTTTTTTCATAAAACACGTCTAATACATACATCTTTTTGTCTTAATTCAACCCAATCTTGTGGATCATCTCCTTCATTTGGTTGAAAAGTCATTTCCAGATGTTCTGCAAATCTAGAAGCTTTTTGCAAGTTACTCCGAGCCCAGCTTTTGTCAACATTTCATTTTTTTAGTGGCTATCCAGAGAGAATAGTCTGTTTTGATGTTATTGGTATATGGACTCATATAGTCACCTATAGACTCATTTTTAATATTATTCAGAGGGGTTTGTGTATAGGCGCTCCGATTTCTTTTGAGTAGTTATTACCTTTTGTTCTGTTGTTGAAAACAATTTTTAATGTTACAGCCCTAAGCCATTACAATTAACAGCGGCAAACGAAAGTCTGTTGATCGAAAATGAAGAAATCTTTAAAAAGAACGGGTTTACTTTTGCAATCGATCATGAAGGTATTAAAACGCCTCAAAGGTGGACTTTTTTTAAATTTTATTCGTTTCAGCTGAAGCTACACAAAAAATCAAAATGACCGCTATCCCACTCAGTAAAAATGTAATTTTTGGAAAAGATGACGTCGACGAATTATTATTTATGTTACAAGTATGTTTATATTACAATGATTTTATTACATTGTAACAAAATCTAAGGATTCCAGTCACAAGACATGTAGACCATCCCGAGTAAAATCAATGTTTGCTTCAAGAGCTTGCCGTAAGTCTGTCATGGTTGGTAAATCATTATCACAAGCTGATATGAGAAGATTAATCGATCATATGGGGGATATCGATCAACCATGGGTATGTAAATCTTTTCAAACAGTAAGAGCTATAAAACAAATTTTTCATTATTAGAATTGCCCTCACGGCAGGCCAACAATGAGACACCTCATAAACTTAAATCTCATTAATAAAGAATAAATTTGCATAAAATGTTTTATTTTAAACCTTAAACACTTATAGTTCTAAATATGTTAAAACCACTGAGTGCTGTGCTAATTACAACGCCTGGTAATTGGGGATGCCAATGCAGTTCTTTTATGTCCGTCTGTCCTTGATGTATAAAAAGCAGTTGCGGTGGTAATCCCTGGAATAAACGTATTTAAATAAAAAGCAGTTTCATATTTACATTTTACCTCAATTTCATCGTTTTCTGTATCAGCATCTTTTTCCACCGAAAGGTCCCACAAAACAATTTGATTATCGGCACCTGCTGATGCAAAAACTGCCGAATCTGTCGGATGCCATTCTACGCTGGTTACAGCTTCTGTGTGATGTTTAAAAATTGCGACTGGCGTTTTCGATTGCAGTCGTCGAAGATCCCAAACTTTCAAAAAACCATCATCGCCACCTACACGAAATAGAAATTATAGTAAAAAATAAGTTAAGAATGTTACATTACATTTGAGGACATATTTGAGACGTACCAGTAACAATGAAAGGTTCATTGCAATTCCAACTCAAGACATTAATATCATTATCGTGTGCATCATCAACAGAAATCATACATGCTTTGCTGGGAGGGGCTCTGATATCCCATATTCTGATGCTTTTATCAATGGAACAAGAAGCCAGTACATTTCTTTCATTTGGTGACCATTGCAAGTCCTCAACAGATTGTGTATGTCCAATCAAAGGTCGTTGATCAACTGTCCAACTACCACTTTCATTTAAATTCCATATATGTATATCTTTTTTACAATCACCTGTTGCTAAAACCTGCAAAATTTAATTTAAAATAATATTAAATATTCAACAATAAAAGAGATTACCCCCTGGTTGGTGGTGCACCAATCAATTGCAAACCCTTCTTGTTGATGGCCGCTGAAAGTAAACAACGGTTTTACAGAATTCCCCTTATTTTCTTTGTTGTAAGAAGATAACAAATCAGCGTTGTTGACTGCTTGGAACTGTTTTGTTAAATCCCAAATGTTAACACGTCCCAGTTCGCTCCAAGTAGCCGCTAATATTGTATTATTCAATATTGTAGTCTAAAAAATAAAACTAGAATTGAAAACATTGAATATGATTATATACTTTTATTCGGTTGACGCAGCCTTGATGCTTCACAGAAGCCCCAGACATTTTCGGAGTTTTCGAATCATCATCTTCGTCGGATTCTTCATCATCATCATCGTCGTCATCATCATCTTTTGTGCTGTGCAAATTAGACAATTTCATAACAAGAACGTTGTTTGTATGAGTTTGATCCGCTTGAGTACCTGCTACGATATATGCAGTTAAAGGAAACGTGTCTCTGTTTTCTCCTAGGGAGTCTTTAATGACATCAAAGCTTAAACAAGGCGCCCCCGTTTGCGCTTGGTGTAACATAACGTAAGCCGTTTTGTCACAAACAAGTTCTTCACCTTCGGCTAACGGTCTACCTGGTAAGTACACTTGTTTCACTTCGGTTGTAGATTCATCGTTTTGTTCTTCGTTCATTTCGTCCGTTTCTTCCTCAACTAAATCCATACTTTCGTCCAACATTTTGTATACACGTGGAATGAGGTTATGTTTGTTATTAATGTATAATCTGCGATTGTGAAGAATTTCAATGAGAAGATTAGTGAAAATTATATCTTACCACACCTTAGCTTATTTATATAACAAATAAGGTAACTGATTTAAAATTATTAACGTTTCATTAAATTTTTACATATTTTTTTTGTGGTTTTGTTGGTACCCCTGATCACTTCTGATCTAAAGGATTTAAAATATTTATATATTTTTAATAATTACTTAATTATACAATATTAAAATATAATGTGTTTAAAATACATTTTCATAATTATTAAAATCTTCTTTTGAAATATTTTAAAGTGTAACAAAAAAATAAATGTAAATTAGTTTAAATGGACTTTCTATGATATTAGTTCAAACAAACAAACGCTCGATACTAATTTGTGTTTTGGTTTATGAATTTGCCATAATAAATAGTTATTGTAGTTAATTATAGACTCTTGGCAACCTAAATTGCCCCGCAATTTTCACGTTGTGTTTATAAATAAACGTGCAGTTGATGGATTGTTTGAAATTCACGTTATTTAAATTCTTTAAATGGCTTTTCAGTTCAACAACCAGTCGTCGTCTTTAGGTAAATTATATATCGATTTCTTTGGACATTTTTAACGTCAGTTTTAGGTTCGTCGAGTTTTATCGGTTCCATATCAGATCCAAACGATTTCACCCTTTTCGGAAATATGAACGATAATCCGTTGGAATTCAACATGAGTAAGACGAATCCTTCGAGCTCGCGTAATTCAGACGATAAAGACGACGCCAGTCAGAGTCCCCCACAGAAATCCAGGAAAGAACGACGATTAGAAAGGACGCGTAATCGAGAACGAAGAGATACCGACAAAGCAAGAGATGATTCAGATTCAAATTTATCAAACACCCCTGATGTATTGCCCATGCAAAATGGAACAGGAATTCCACCAAATATGTGGGGTGGGGTTATGGGTATGGGATACCCGATGGTTGGTGTGAATATGATTATGGATCCAAATATGATGTCGATGGGAAATTACGGAATGATGCCGCCGATGATGGCACCTGACCCAAACATGATCCCAACCGATCCTAATTTACTCATAAATCCTGTAAAGGAAATTATACATTGTAAGTCATGTACTTTGTTTCCTCCGAATCCGAATGCGCCACCGCCGACAACACGCGAACGACCACCAGGTTGTCGGACTGTGTTTGTTGGTGGGTTGCCTGAAAATATGACTGAAGATATTATAACTGAAGTTTTCGAGCGATGTGGTGAAATTACAACTTTGAGGCTTAGCAAAAAGAACTTCTGTCACATTAGATTTGTTTACGAGGCATCAGTTGACTCAGCTATATTTTTGTCGGGCTATAGAATTAGAATCGGATCAAACAGTGACCCACCGAACACAGGAAGATTGCATGTTGATTATGCGCAGGTAATGACATGCATGTACGATTCAAAAAGTATTTGCAATGTTTTTAAGGCAAGGGATGATCAGTATGAATGGGAATGTCGTCAAAGGCAACTGCAAAGGGAACAACGACATCGCGAACGTATGGAAGAGGAACGTTTACGGCCACCTTCGCCTCCTCCCGTTGTGCATTATACAGATCACGAAGCGTCCTCGGTTTCCGAAAAAATCAAACAGGACGACTCATTTACAAAAGCTGTTCAGGTTTGTCTTTTTTTTATGTAATTGAAATGGATTGAAATTCCTGTTATAGATTGTAATAACTTGGTTGGAAAGGGGTGATTGCAACAAGCGCAATGCTAACAATTTCTACTCGATGATACAATCGACGAATTCACATGTGCGGAGGCTGTTAAGTGAGAAAACTCAATATGAAGAGGAGTTGCAGAAAGCGAGGGAAATTATGAAAGGTCGCATGCAAGGGATTCTTTTGCAGTGTAAGTAGCTTTTGTTGTAGGTGTGTTTGTACAAAAAATTTATATTGTTTAAATTTTTGAATGGGTGGGTTTTCATACTGATGAACAATAAGGATTATTATCAAGTTTTTATTTGTGACTGCTGGAAACAATCAATTTTGGAAAACAAATAACAATAATTTTTATACAAATATTAGCTTAAACTTTGAACCTATAGATGATATATAAATTTGTAGGATTCATTGCATGACAATCTTTAATTAGTTTAATTTGTTTACTTATGATATACTTACCAGTTAACTTAATACATACTATTTCATCAAAATTTAAATTATGGATATTGTACATTGCTGGGTGTCGCTTAAGGATTTAGAATATTTTTAATACCGTTATGGCTCCATGGTTTAATAGTATATTTGCGTGTCCTTGTCAGTCAGTCAAATTGAGCGATTGTTCATGGCAGCCTGTCACAAGAAGGTTTGGGACCATTTCACCAAAGCACAGAGAAAGAACATTGAGCTATGGAAAAAGCAATCAATGGTACGTACGTCCATAGACTTTATAAAATGAGCAAACTGATTACATTTTTTTTCTTATGTTGTTTATTTTCTAATTT
Source organism: Lethrus apterus (assembly GCA_018397195.1). Classification (NCBI taxonomy): domain Eukaryota; kingdom Metazoa; phylum Arthropoda; class Insecta; order Coleoptera; family Geotrupidae; genus Lethrus; species Lethrus apterus. The sequence continues at coordinate 55,929 of JAFFZR010027448.1, read as the reverse complement.
ATAGCGTATTTTGTAAAGTCCATGGTAAATGCATGTTTAGACTAAGTTTATTCCAGCCCGTTCGACGAAGAATTCCTTCCCGATGTATAGTCCCCTAAAAAATCAACTTTAAGTGTTTTCAATTTGTTTAAATTACCTTGCGGGTAAGATGATTAATAAATAATTTGGCTTTAAATTTAATTATGAAATAAAGGTAAGAGAAGGTAAGTTAAATACGGACAAGTCAGACTTACGAAGGAAAATTATTTTGAAGAAATGATAATGGTAATTGGGACATCGCCATCAATCAACAAATTAGTAACGATAATATAAATAACGATTTCATTTTTAACTTACAATCAGACGATTTTTACATCTTTAATTTTTGATGAAAAGGTATGATTATGAAGTATGCTTATATTTTATGTACATGTAAGTTTTTAAAGAAATTTCATGTTTCGATCGATTATTTCATGTTTCGATCGATTGGTACTACTTGAGAATAGTTGAATCCGACTGCTTTTATTTCTTGTATTATTATATATAACAGGTAGGAAAATGTTTACTTCAGAATCGGACATGTAAAACGAGGTACGATGGGAAGACAGTACATCCCAGGATCCTTCGACTAAATAGGTTTTTTTTATTTTATTTTATTCTTCAAAGGGCTTTGTAAATTGAAAACGTACAGGAACATGATCTCAAAGATGCAATAAAAACTTAAAATTAAGAAAGTAATTCCGGTATTTTATAATTTTTCACACACAAATTTTAAATTTTTATTGTATCATCCATAACAATGGTCTGATTGTTGGTTGGCATACGAACAAATCGTTCTTTATATTAACGTTAACGTGAATTCTATGTGTTTAAACATGTTTAGTTTAATCTAACATAGATCAACGTGAAGGCATTTATGATAAATTTTGATATAATGATGGGTTGTAGGAAATAAAAAACGTCCAATTAGATGGAGAGATAACAATGGAACGAGCAGATGATGAAATGGACGTTTCTGATGAGGATGAAACGTTGAGAAAGAAACCGCGAACAGACACAAATAACCAAGATGAGTATCTTAAAGAAGAGAATAACAATTTACGCATGCAAATGGAGGCTTACAAAAATGAGGTACCAACCCATTAATGAATTAATTTTGCACTAATTTGATTATCGTTAGGTCGAAGTCATAAAAATGGATCTTAAAAAAGAACTCGACGACAAAGAAAAACAATTCAAAATGCTTCAACAAACGCTACAAGGTATGCAACAGCAATTAATCGAAGCAAAGCGTAAACAGACAGAAGAAGAAAACAAAGTGAAAGAGCTGCAAAGTAAATTAAATAAAGAGAATAAAAAGCAACAAGAAAAGGAAATAGTCAATTTAGATGATACGGAATCGGATAAATCTGAAAGTGTTTCAAGCGTTGGAGAAAATGCAAATGAAACGGTTTCCCAAGCACAATCGTTGAATGATCGGGACGCTAAGTTAATAGGGATCATTTCGGCATTTTTGAATGTGCATCCTTTTGGAGCCGGTTTGGATTACATATGGTCTTATGTTAGTAAACTCGAATCAGATTTGAGACCCTCAGATATCGAATTGCTCATGACAAGATTTCCAACAGTTTTTAAACAAGAGCTTGTGGGGATTGGTGCGAATATCGAAAGACGTTGGCAATTCAATGCATTTAAACAAGCATAATTTTATAGCATGTTGAGTTTGTTCACAAAAATACGATTTAATTTATTGAATTATACGTTTATATTTAGCGAAAATAAAGTGTATCATGTACAATTTTTCATAATTCACCGTAAACTCGTTAGTAAAATATATATTTAAAACTTAAAAAAATTAAAATTATTTGGTTTTCTTTTTCTTGTCGTCTTTGGGAGCTTCTGCAGAAGCTGGTTGTGCTTGTTCAGGTTCAGGTTCTTTTTTCTCTTCTTCTTCTTCTTCCTCTTCTGGATACTCGATAGGTTCTTCTTCCTCTTTAGTTACTATAAAATAAATCGGACATTCAGACATTTGTGGTTTTCAAACAAAACTAACCTTTTTCTTCAACGACTCTGGTTTCAGCATCAATAATTTGATAAAATTCCTTCTCTGCACTCGTCACGAACGAATCTACAAATGATGTCACCGAGGGTTCTTTCGCGGATGTTTCCTCCATTGCTGTTGCGCTCTTCGTCTTCATTTTCAAACGTAATTCCCTGTTACGTGCCTCTAATATTTTCTCCCGTTTGCTTTCTCTCTCAAACATCTAAAATTTTCTTCTTTATATACAGTCGTTCTACAAAACGGGCCCAAGACTATGGCGACTATGGTGATTTAATCAACATCAACCATATATATTAAAAAAATCTTTTTGTAAACGTTCATTTATTTGTTGTGACGTCACCAACAATTCATTTAAATTGCTGGGTATAATTTTTTTGTGTATTGTAGAGCATTTTAAGTGCTTTTCACCAGTCTAGACTTTTAGCAGGGTTATACTAAGAAATTTTTATAAAAAAATGCAAAAAACTGGTTTGAGCTAGTAGGCTGTGAAATCAGAAATTCTCGGGAACAAACAATTGGTAATAATAATTAAGCAAGCGTAAAACAACTGCGTCGCTTATTTGATGTTTGACGTCACAACAAATAAATGAAGGTGTTTAGAAAAGATTTTTTTCTCCAAGTTATAGCCAAGACTATCCCACTTAATAATATATATGGTTTGTTGATTAAATCACAACTGAAGTTGCTATAGTCTAGGGTCCGTTTTGTATGTTAAAATAATGCAATTTGACTTACGGCTGTGAGTAACATTTTATCGTTTTTGTTAGCCGACGCTAAATTTTCGCTAAATTCAACCAAATAAACGGTACCCTTTTTATTAGCAACGGCCACCAGTCGACCCATATCATGTGTACGAAGTGTTTGCAAAGGTTCATCACATACCTTTACACTAACACAAGCTTGTTTTTGTTCTTGGAGTACATCCCATACATCCAATACACCATCCGATCTCGTTGTAAAATAAACAGAATACCTGAAATTAAACGATTACGATAATTCTACCTCGTTAGGTTTTTTTATTACCGTGTTGGACTCCAAGCACCATCCGTTAGCATTGCCTTGTGGTAACTTGTCCACATGATACAGCTTTCTCTACAATCTTCTGACCAAATTTTCGCAGTCCAGTCACCAACTGTAAGGAAGTTTTTAACAAACGCTGGGTTTCGCTGTAACCCTAAAACCGGTCCAAGATGTGCTGTGTATTTGCCCACCATTTTTTCTTGAGGCGTTTTTCCTTTACGATTGCACGATATGACTACGCCTTGCTCAGTGCCTACCATGAATCTCGTTGGAATTGTTGGTTCGTATTCCAAGCAAGAGGCTCCCATTGCATTTGCTATTGATTGTTCATCTCCCTTTGACATATCCAAAATTAGCGTTTCAAGGGGTTCAGATAGTTTTCTTACGTCCCACCTGATTAAATAATGTAATACGATGATAATAAAAATTTTAATTTTACCATTTGCATTGTCCATCAGTAGATGAGCTGAAAAACTCCGAGCCTGACTTTGAATTAATCCAAAGGACGTTGTGTACAGGGTCTCGATGGCTTTGTTCAATTACGCTTAGTTCTACTGGCTCAGAGCTTCTACGTAAATCCCAAACACCGACCTGTCCATTAATTTGTCCACTTACCAAGGAATTTGTATCTTTCTGATTGTATTCTAAGCATATTGAGGCCGTTGAGGGTTTTAATACAACTAATGGCACATTAGGATTTTCTGTAATGAAATTTTATTTATTTAAATAAATATGTTAACATAATATATGGTCAATCGATAACCCTTTTGTGCAAATAAATATTATTATTATATTATACAGGGTGTTTCACTGGCAGGGAATTCCTCAATACCAATAATTTTAAATTATAGAACAATCATAATCCTACAACTATTTGTAGAAACTTTTTTTTCCCATCTGTCACTGTTTACGAGTTATTGAGGAATTCTCTGCCAGTGAAACGACCTGTATATTATTATAATATTTAACGTACCAACTTCCCATATATAAGAATGTTTGCTTTCATTGGGGACGACAGATTGAAAAACCAAGTTACAGTGAGATACTGCCAGCTTTGTACCACCGTCAGGTGACCAAGATATGTGAGTAATGGGTCGTGTGACAGAATACTGATCCTGAAAAACATTAACAGTACGAGCCGAACTTTTATCAATAAGAGGAGTAGGTTCAACGTCAGTATAATATTGTTGATAAATGTTTATAGCGTTATTTTGAAGTATACAGTTCTCCATGTTTCTACATAATTGCATCATTGTATGTGAGAATCCCTCATCTTTTTCAATTTTCCTTCGGTAACGTTTTGTCTGTTCTTCATCGGCGGTGTTTACATCTTTTGGCCAGCCACCTTCGACATGACACATGCTGTTGTTGACATATTCGGCTCGCATCGTGTTTAGATGATGTTCGGCTTGTATTGTGCTAAATTGGGTGCCTTCATGCACCGGGTCTCTATAATCATTTTGTAATTAAAAGCCGAGTTTGGAATACCACCTACCTTAATATATATTCATGGAGGCGCTTCTTATTGGAGGGAAAGTTATCGATCAAATCGGGTCCTTTGTCTGAGAACATGCATTGTCTTCCAAACTCGCTCCGTTTCTTTTGATAAACATATTGTATTTCCATTTTTACTTTATATTAAAATAAATTAAAATTTTATAAAATGACAGTTTTGTTGAATCAATATTTATTTGTCGCCATAGATATCAATTATGTTTTTGTGCGTTGAAAAACTGTATCACGATAGGATTTTCTAAATGTTTTTCCAACACGGCTTCATTCTAAAGAGGCTCGTCAAGGACTAATTTGCAAAATTAGCAATACTTACCGCTTTTTGTAGGTTTTCAGTAAACTTTAATTTTTCACCATCATCCGATTTAAATTTTTCCATGTTGGATATTACAGTATGGTAATGTTTGATTCTATTTTTTACAGCCTTTTTGTTGGGGTTCGATTGATTGGATTTGTCCACGGGTATTGTTTCTAGACTAATTTTTGTGTTTTGGATGGATTTTTCGATATTTTCCTGTTTTATTATGTTTGGCAACTCTGTTCGGACGAGCGATTGCAATTCCACATATTGTTTGTGCACGTGTACGTATTTATTTTCAGTTTCGTTTAATTCTTTTAATAAATTTGAGAAACTAAAAAACTTTGTTTTGGGAGAAATGAATAAAAAATAAATTACGAACTTACTTTTCCATTGAAAAATTAACCAACAACTTATCATATGTATATCTGATGTAAGTATTTATATGAAAACCAAAAATATTAACAGAATGAGAATTTAGGTTAAGAACGTAGTTATTGTCAAATTAAATAAGACAAACCCGGTTTATGGCACAACCGAGTGATAAGAGTATTATTGGTTGTCTGCATTTAAATTAATACAAAAACTCAAATTAAATAAATTTTAATACAATAACAATGTAACAATTAGGATCCTAAACTCATCAGGTCATCAGACATGCGACAGAAATTTTAAATTGGAAACATTAGAAATTAACGCAATAATTAAAAAATTAAGCTAGTTTAAAGAACTTGCTAGATTTTATTAAAATCGAGTTTTTCAATATTTTCAATGTGAATATTGTCACCAAACTTAAGGAAATTGCATTTTATGCGAAACAGATGTTGACCATAACCCCTTACGTCTACCCACTACCAATAGATAATAATAACCTATACGGGATAGAAGGAATCTTATTTATCACGATTGAGAACCCATGTTTTGCGCCATCTAACGAACTGGAAGAAACTTACGATATTGGAAAAACGCGGTATGGGGTATTTAAATAAAATACACATAAAATTATTGCAAGTATTATAAAAAAATTAATTAATTTAATTCCGTGCGTTTTTCCTTAGAAACAACTAAATAATTATCCCTATGGAAAATACGAGAAATTATATCAATTTATTTTCACTAATACAAGCAAAAGCAAATCTATTCACTAATATTAATTTAACAAGAACGAAATTAATCTTTGCAAATCGATGCACCATCGATGTTATAAAAATAATACATTATTTATAATTATTATGCTTTAATAAGGAAGTATATAATAAGATTTGACAGACATATTGAACATTCATAAATATTACACTGATATACCGGTTGATAAATAAGGTACACTTCCTCCCAGTAACTCCTTTAATGTTTCACTAATTCTTAGAAAGCACAAAATATTATTTAAGGCTCACAATTTTTGAAAACGTACTTATATATTGTCATTTGCACGACATTCTACGCCTGCTACATAAAAATCCCATATGTCGTTGACAAACGGCGGAATGTAAGATATGATTTAATGAGCTAGTTTTATTTAACGTTTCGTGAACGAACAAAAAAATATAAAATTGACTTTTAATATTTTATTGTGTGAGTACATTACATTCGTAAATACAAAAGAATACTAATCTAAACTATTCTATAAAAAACACTCGCAGCACTTTTGTCTATGCGGCAAAACGGATTCCTTGGTATTCGCTTCTATTTCCAAGGTTCACTGGTTTCCTCTCATATAACAAGCTGCTCACGAGATTAAGATTTTACTTAGAATAGATATTTTAATTTTCAATGTGATTCAAATAAAATTTTGCTTTTGCAATTTTATATTTTATATATAGTTCTCCTGACGTTATCTCGTGGCGCCATCTTACGAATTACAATTCATTTATCTAATCTCCCAGCGCCTCCATAAACGTGGAAGAAACTAAAACATGGTTCGCCAATGGGCTATTAAAGATAAAACCCCATGCGTCTATCGAAAATCGCACACTGCGAGGAAACGTAACGATAGAATTCTCCCCGCAAGTGTTATTTACTTTAAATAGCGATGACCCCGGCTGAACATGGCCATTAATACTCCAGTCGCTCGATTGCGCCGTCACCGGGCTTGTCTTATTTAATTTGACAAAACTGTACCTTGTGCTCGCAACCTGTCAAAGTGAGATCCGATATATCGAAGGCTTTCACGTTGTTTAAAATAATTGCAAGGAACCAAACAACGTGATAGATGCAAAATTTATTATATAACAACAAATTATAAAATAAATAAAAATATTACAAGCGGCAATTAAAATACAAATACTGAACTAATCATTATTGCATCAATTTTAATGATTCCATGGCGGCTTCCAATCTTTCCAATTCAATGGTAGTCTGCGCCAATTTATCGGTGTTGTTCTGGCGCACGTCTTCCGGCACTTTGACAGAATAATCCAATGCGTTCATCGTTTGTTGCAGTTTGCTTTGCGTGGTCAGCAGAAAATCAAACTTCTTTTGCATTTTCGATATTTCTTTCGTTGGATCGATGAGACCTTTCAAAAGTAAATGCACTTCGCATTTGTCAGATACGGTGATTATCGTGCAACCACCTGTTGGTGCTACAGTCATCTCGATTTTTGAACAGTAGGCGAGTGTCTGCAAAGCTGATGTGAACTTTTTTACAACATCTTCCGTAAACGCATCTCCACATTTAATGTAAGCTGAAATAATAAAATTAAGCATCCATAAAATTTGGAATTGGTGTTACCTTCAGTTTTTGTTTTGTTTGGTAAATTGTAATCACTTCGAGCTGATCTTAAATGCTTAGCAATTTTTTGTATGAACTCGACTTCATGTTCTAAATCAGGATCTTTCCATTTATTTTCTTTCTTGGGGTACAAAGCCACACAAATACTGGGAGTTTTCTCTATTGCAGTGACTGATCGAGGTAATCGTTGATATAACTCTTCAGTTATAAATGGCATAAATGGAGCTAATAACCGTAAACTAATTTCTAGAGCTCTGTATAAAGTGATTTGTGCAGTTTTCACTGTAGGGGAATCACCGCTTGAGAAAACTGGTTTTAGATATTCCTGCAAATCTATGTTATAAATTTAATTAAAATTTGACAAAACATACCAAATACACATCACAAAGATCATACAACCAAACATTGTAGATAGCCGTTGTTGCCAACACAAAATCATAAGCTTGAAAACCTTTATTGGTATCAATAACGGCGGAAGCCAACCTACTCAACATCCACAAATCCATGTGGCTTTCATTACCGACGAGTTCGAAACCAGTTGGTGCTTGAAAATCATCCGAAAAGTACGTTAAAGCAAATTTGGTTGCATTCCAAATCTTGTTACAAAAGAATCTATAACCTTGAACTCGGAGTATATCTAAATTGATATCACGCCCGGAACACATGGCACAAAGTGCAAATCTCAAGGCGTCTGTACCACATTCTGGAATCCCATCAGGATAATCACGTTTTTGTCCAGCTTTCGCTTTGTCTATTTCCTTCGGATCCAAATTACTATCGTACAATTGCATGTGCAAACTTTCCAAATCAATACCGTTGATCACATCCATTGGGTCTATGACGTTTCCCAAAGATTTGCTCATTTTACGACCGTGTGCGTCTCGTATAATCGGATGTAAATACACCTCTCTAAAATCCAAACTGTAATTTCTGTTTCAAATTTAATGACTCATTTACTTAAAGGGTAATTTTCCCAACAATTTCTGCCCGAAGAAGACCATTCGTGCTACCCAAAAAAATAAAATATCATGACCTGTTTCTAATACGGAAGAAGGGTAAAAAATGTTGAGATCATCGGTATTATCTGGCCAACCAAATATGGAAAATGGAAATAATCCCGACGAAAACCAAGTGTCTAAAACATCTTCATCTTGTTTTAGAATTAAGTCTTCTGATGGTACGTTAAACTTCTTTGAGGCTTTCTCTAAAGCTTCTTGGTATGATCGACCGGAAATCCAATATTTATCTTCACCATCCTAAAAATTCATTTTAAAACGATGGATTTTAACATCTGTGAACTTACTAGATAAACGCGATCCTTAAAAGTAACAAAATACGCCGGAATACGATGTCCCCACCATAACTGTCTGGAAATGCACCAATCCCTAATACCATCCATCCAATGATGCCAAGTTTTGACGTGCATTTCTGGAATGATTTTCAATTCTCCCGAATCAACGGCTTCAACAGCTTTTGCCGCCATTTCACCACATTTAACATACCATTGGGGCTTCAGCATTGGTTCAACGATATCTTTACTGCGATTGCAAATAGGAACGACCATTGGATTATCTTTGGTTTCGACATAAAGACCCTTCTCTTTCAAAGCAGCTGTTATTTCTTTCCTCGCTTCGAATCTTTTCATCCCCTTCATTGAGAAATTTTTAACAACTTTTTACACTTATAATAATTCCCTTACCGTGAATTTCCCATAATTACCTTGCACCATACCTTCATCATCGAAAATTGTTACAAAAGGCAAATCATGTTTTATCCCAACCTCATAATCATTGGGATCATGAGCTGGGGTTATTTTTACAGCTCCTGTTCCAAAATCTCTTTCCACGAATGTGTCAGTAATGATGGGTAATTTCCTATTGCAAAATGGATGAAGGACATACTTCCCATGAAGGTATTTGTATCTGTCATCGTCTGGATGCACGGCGACCGCTGTGTCTCCCAACATGGTTTCTACACGTGTTGTGGCAACAATTAATCTTTCATCTGAACCTTCCACAAGATATGCAAACGATACCAAGACACCAAATTCGATTTTTTCATTGTAGCCTGGCACTGTAAGGAACGTACGTCCTGGAAGTTCTACTTTATCGACTTCAATATCTGATATGGCCGATTTTAAAGTACACGACCAATTGACGAGTCTTTTCGAACGATAAATTATCCCTTCGTCGTGTAATCTGACAAAAGCTTCTGTAACTGCTTTACATAGTTTTGGGTCCATTGTGAAAGCGGCACGATCCCAATCATATGACGAACCCATTCGTTTTAATTGTTCGTATATACGGCCACCTTTCCTGAAGAATAATTTTAGTTTAGTTAAAAACCAATTTAGAAATGAACAAATATGGAACTAGCTGAAGATCGCGTCAATGGAAAACTTCATTAAGAGAAGGCAATTGGGATGGTGGAGACACTTACAGAGGATGAGAAATAACGTACTGGTTAAACAAATATGGGAAACGCAGAAAAATAGAAGAGGCAGGCGAAAAGAAAGTTGGGATGACGTTTTGGGAAAAATTCTAAACAAGAAGGAAAAAAGTTGCAAAGATGCACAGAATAGAAAGGACTGGAAAAACTTTGTGAATAATTTAGGTTAGGTAACATATGTAATTATATAATTAGATTTAGATGGATATTCGTAACATAGGTTAGAATTAGTGTATCCGTACACCCGTGAAGGTATAAGGGGATTTGACTATATATATGCAAATTGTTTTATTACTCACTCATTTTTCCATGCCCATATATTTTCGATAAACTTTTCTCTACCGATGTCATGTCGGGTTTTCTTTTCTTCTCGCCAAAGTTTTTTTTCAACGACAACTTGTGTGGCAATTCCTGCATGATCACATCCAGGATTCCATAAAGTTGTTTTACCATTCATCCGATTCCTACAACAAAGTCTAATTTATGATCTAATGAAAACATTTACTTACCATCTAATTAAGGAATCTTGAATGGAGTTTGTTAGAGCGTGACCTAAATGCAACGATCCTGTAACGTTGGGAGGAGGAATAATTATGACAAAAGAGCCCTTTGGATTCGGGTCTAAAATTGATTTTCTCTGAAATTTTTTTCGTATATTTGCCCCATTATTTGTAATACTTACACCATATTCGGGTTTGAAAAAGCTTTCTTTTTCCCACCAGTCATACCAAGCTGCTTCAACGTATTTCGGGCTATAAGCTTCGGGCATGACGTTGTTCACGACTTTTTTAAGGCCGGGTGCCGTTAATTCGTCGTAAACGGCGGCATCTTTCACTTCTTTCTTCTTTTCTTTTTTCTACGAACAAATTATGAAATTTTTAACATATGGTGCAATTTGCAGTCAGGTACCTCTGAAGAATTTTTTTTGGTGGGGACAGATTTCTTTTCCAATTTTTGCTTTAATTTGTCTAATTTTGCTTGCTTTTTCGCTTCTTTTTCTAATTGTTTTGCGGTTTTTGGCGGTGCGCTATCGCCGTTTTCTATAATAATTTGACTTTCATCAGCCATTGCATACAAGACGTTCGTTTCTAGACGCAACAGAAATACATATGATCCAAATGATGAGAGAAATGACGTTGACAATGCAACATAACCTACAAACACATTACGACAATGGTTAATAAAATGGTTCATAGGTGGCCGCAACTAATAAATATCTTTGATTACTTGATTGAAGTTATTTCAATCAAAGAAGAAGAATATATTATTACAGTTGTTACAAATTACATTTTTTAAATTTTATAAACAAAATCTATAAATTTTTTGATTTTAGCTGCGCCATCTATCTTTCATTGTGATTATATAAATTTGACATGTTGGGGTTGATAATTTAAAAAATAATTGATTTATTTAAATAAAATAATGCAGTTTTGAAATATTGATCATCAATAAATTGTACTTTCGTGATTGATGTGATTGAGTAAATACAAAAAATTAATATCTCAAATTTAAAATTTCGCGCCATTTCTACAAAATTTTAAAGCCATGAATTTTAATCAAGATGTGACAAGCAGTTTTCTCGCGTGAATAAAACGTCACGAAAAGTATCCATAAAGTGCCGTGCGTTAAATTCACCTCAATTAAGTAATAAAACCTCAAGTATACGTGCCCTTTGTTGTAAAGGCTCAAGTTCAAGGTTAGGTACCGACATGTTATCTTTCTCATAGATATCGATATTTTCCGTTGAATTAGGGCTAAAATGAGGATACAGTACCCATCGGACTCATTTCCTAGATTTAGTAGTTGAAATTACGGAAAAATGGGTGACGCGGTAAACGTCTTTGATGAATGGGAGGAACTGGCCATCGACTTCAAAGAATTGGAGGTTTGTGTTTGCCTTATACAAATTCTTCTTACATAAATGTTGTTAGGTGACGAACAGGACATATTTGGAGAAATTAGAAGAGTTGGATACATACCAGAAACAATGTCTCAAGCTCATAAGTCATCAGCGATATCGTTTGGGGATAATATCGAAAAATCTAAAAGAGTAAGTTAGATTATTAAAACAGTCAAGTTTTTATTACCCTCACTGTAGATTGAAGAAAACTGGCGCTGATAAAAGCAAAATTGAAGATTTGGAAACGAACATTATGAAGCGAAAGGCCCATTTGTATGAATTTGAACAAACATTGCCAAAAACAAACGGCGTTTATTTGAAAATCATTTTGGGAAATGTTAACGTTTCTATATTAAACAAAGAAGAAAAGTAAGTAATTTACATTTAAATTTTATCGTGCTTATGTATATATTTTTTTAATGTCAAATTTCAGATTTAAATATAAAAATGAATACGAAAAATTTAAACTCATTTTAAGTATAATTGGTTTTGTATTTTCCATCCTAAATCTATGCACGAGATTCAGGTAAATTAACTTAAACAACTCGTCTTGTGCGTAACGTAACAAAATTGTAGGGCTTTGGAACTTTGTTATATTTTCGTGTTGGTTTGGTATTACTGCACGCTTACGATACGAGAGAGTATTTTGAAGGTGAACGGATCACGGATTAAAGGATGGTGGAGATTGCACCATTTTATATCGACTGTAGCAGCTGGTATTTTATTAATTTGGCCTGATCTTGAAACGTGGGCTGAATTTCGCAATCAATTCATGTGGTTCAACGCCTACATAAGTAAGTCTGTTTTGTTGTTTTCTTAGATAGGACTTTAATGAGTGATTATTGATTATTAATGTGTAATGTGTAATTAGACATTTCAAAGTTGTCACTTTGTTGAGTTTCTGTTTTAAATAAATAAAATATGTAGTATGCCATGTTAAGTTGCCATAATGAAAAACAGCTAAAGTTTTATTCATGAACAAAAATGCTGCTTTAGCAGTGACACGTTTTTTAAATTTAAAATTTAAAGTTGTTCGTTCAAAAATTGGGGAATAGGAATCCTCCCCCTAATACTCCTGCTTTGGAAGCGGCTAAATTGGTTTTGACGGCAATTGACGAATTGAACACGTCAAAAAGGCTTATCGTTGGATAGGATCACGAATCACATAGAGAATGAGTTTTCCGTTCCGCCCAAGAATCTTGCGACGTATTTGGCTCCTGCTATAGAAAAAGGTGTGGCTTTCGGAGCCATTAAGAAACAAAGAGGGCGATATTTTCTTGGTGAGGTAGTGAAAGCTGTGAGACAGTCGAGAAAACATGTCGTCGTCGCAAAGGAAGGAGGAACCAAAACGACACCAAAAGTGACACCAAAACCTCGCCGTAGGAGGAGGAACTACAATTTTTAATTTATGCGTTTTATGTAGTATCAGTTATTGCGCAATAAATGTTGACCGATTGTTTTTCTTTTTTTTTATAAAATTTTTCATTTAGGTGTGGTGCAATATTTACAATTCCGATATCAAAGAGGCGTCCTATATAGATTAAAAGCGCTTGGAGAGAGACACAACATGGATATAACGATCGAAGGATTCCATTCGTGGATGTGGCGTGGTCTTAGCTTTCTATTGCCCTTTTTATTTGCTGGTTATTTGTTCCAATTATACAATGCTTACGTCCTTTACCAACTCAGTTTTTATCCATCAGCAACCTGGCACGTATGTTTATAATAGTTATCAAGTCCTTTTTATCTTTTTTTTATCATTACAGTTACCAGTATTAAGTTTGATGTTTTTGGTATTGTTCAGTGGTAACACGACGACGACAGTTATGGTTATTCCGTCGAAACTGAGAGAGAAAATGAAGCTTCATTATCGACTGATGAGTCAGAGAATTTTGAAACGGACGCAAGAGGTAAAGAAGGCGATTTTTTTAAAAATACCAATGTAGCAATTCTTTGTTGCAGAAGGATTCTGATCCAAAAAAAGACTAAGTCTTGCACTTAGGTCTTAGGGTGCAAATGTGTGTTTAGTATATTGGTGTCGTGTAATTTAGTAATTCTTCATAACTTTTTGCAAGATGTATTTATTTAATTCTGAGGTATTGAATAAAAAAATGTAAAATATTCATTTTCATTATTTTCACAAGTTCCAATAAACGTTAATGCAGAAGTTGTATATTTTTAATTACAAATTTACAAAAATATAAGGTCTGTTTCAGCGAACGACACGGAACGATTCTGGATTTTTTTCGACCTATCACGGAGCGAATTTCAGTTACTTGAAGTTAGTTACAAATGTTTTTATTGGTAGATTAAATCTCGAACCGTTTTGAAGTGTTTGTTGGAACATACCTATAATTTTTAAATTTTCCCTGATCCATGGTCATGTAATTTGAAAACGCTATATGACGTCACATAATTTATTAATATAAGGTCTGTTCGAGCAGACAATCCGGATCGGTTTGGAATTTCATCGACCAATTAGATTTTTCAATTTCATTTGTGACTAACTTCAAGCAACTGAAATTTGCCCTGTGATACCAACGAATTCCGAAATCGTTCGGGATTGTCTGCTCGAATAGACCTTTAATAGACGGTTCCATTACAACATTCAATAGAATATAAGTAAAAAATAGTTAATGATGTTGATAATATCAAATTAATACAATTTTCTGTAGATGGCGCTGTAAATTAATAGGAAAATGTATGAAAACTCAAAATGAACAATTGTATTTACTTGCAGTATTATAAAATATATGTATAGTAGTTAAATAAATAGCAAGAAAATGCAGTTTAAATGAAATAATCTTGTAAAGTCTTTTTCTTGCTTCAAAATGTCCCTATAGGACGTTGTAAAAAGTAAAATTATTATTATTTTTCCTGAAACGTTGTATACAAGTTTATAACTTTTACGATAGATGTCGCGTCTTTGCAATTTTTTTTGTGGTGGCAATGCTGTTGGGAATAAATGTCGACCTTAATTTTTGATTAAATTCAGGGCAAAAAAAATGCATTTAATTCGTTCAAACGAAGGTAAAATTATTACTAAATACTACAATCGTGAAAATGAATTATTTTAGGAAATTCCGTTTTTTATTTACTACGAAACGCTACGTACACCATAGGCCGAAAACAATGCGATTTTATAATAGATGAAGACAGTTCAATAAGCAGAAAACATGCAACTATCGAATTGAAGGTATTAATTATTATATGAATTTTTCAACATCTTACTTAAAACATACAGGATGAAGAAGTCATCTTGACAGACTTGGGGGCAAAATATAACACGTTCGTCAACGACGTAAAATTGGAACCGAACATTAAAAAAAACTTGAAAATTCACGATGTTATCAAATTTGGGATTTTAAACAGTGAATATACGTAAGTGAATTGAAGCTTCTTTGATTTACAGCAGTCAGTCCCTGGTCTCTTGTAGAAAAGGACTAAACTCGTTCAATTTAAAATTTCATGATGTCATATCGGAAATGGTCTCTCACTGGTCTGTTAATGAGAGACTATTTTGCGAGAGATTCTTAGATTGGTATGTTTCTGTCCTGTTTAGCATTGGATATATTTGAACCAGAATATGGACTATTGACCAACCACTGTAAATCAAATATGCTATTGATCAAAATGAATTGTCGTTAATTATGATTTAGTTTAGAGCATGTGAAAATAAAATCGACATGCTCCAGTCTAACTGTAGATGAAAAGAAAAAACTGTCGCAAAACGTAAAACATTTAAATGGAAAATTGACAAATGTCTGGAGCAAGGACTGTACACATTTGACAGTCCGTGAGGTTATGTTAACTTTAAAAGTGTTGTGTGCATTAATTGAGGGCCAGCCAATTGTTACGTTGAAATATTGGGATGATTACGTAAATAACGTAGAAACGAACACAAAACCACCTGATGTATCAGATTATAAACCGAATTGTTCCGAGGCAATGTTAAATAGAAGCATATCGTTAGAATACAAACCAATACGTAAAACTTTATTTAATAATAAAATATTTGTATTTTCTGAAAATACCTCCAAAAATAATATGGAAAAAATCATCGAATTAGCAGGTAAGATAAACAAATATCAAATTTAATTTTGTAAATTTATTCTCATCAGGTGGGACATGTCTATTGTGGGAACGAAACAAAATCTCCAAAAAAGATTTAAGCAAAAACAAATATTTATTCATACAAGATGACAGCACATCAAATGATGATTCTTTCAGTGCAATGATAACTCATTTGCAAAAATTGGGAAAACGTTCGATCCCAGTACAAGAAATAGGCATGGCAGTACTTATGTGTTCTTGTGAGAAAGATTGCAACCCGGACTTTGACCGAAGTAAAATTTTAATGGAGAAAGA
Source organism: Lethrus apterus (assembly GCA_018397195.1). NCBI lineage: Eukaryota > Metazoa > Arthropoda > Insecta > Coleoptera > Geotrupidae > Lethrus > Lethrus apterus. The sequence continues at coordinate 39,614 of JAFFZR010027448.1, read as the reverse complement.
CCCCAAATTGATGTTTTCTGAACGGGTGTTAGTCGCCGAAACACAAACACAACCTTTAGGAAACGAAACAAAAACCGAATTTATCGTACCACCAAGTATCACAGAAGATTTCTTTACAATTAAAAAGGGTCCAATTACATCCACGCAAATTAATTCAGAGGCAAACACTTCAAAAATTACGTTGGATGAGACGCGAGTAAAGCGAGAAGGAGAATTATTTGAAGGTTTTTGCAAGAGATTGAAACGGGATGATGAGCAGAAGGTTGAAAATCCTTTTGGATTTATAAGGTCTGTGGGAGTTTTTAATTTCGTTTGTAATGTTCGTTGTTTTTAGGCGTACTTCAACACAAAGGGAAAAGACCACAGACCTTTTTTCAGAATCTAGTTGGGATATTAGTGGAATTCCTGTTGAAATTGCAGTTTGTTTTTAATCATTTCTACTTTTTGATTATTAATTTTGTATTTTAGGAATCACAAGTAGATAAGAAAAGAAAAGCAGATGACAAGTACATAATAGACAAACCATCAAAAAAGCAATCTGATAAAAGTAATCCGTTTGTATCAACATCAGTACGAAGTACTACAAGCACACAGGTGATAAATCCATTTGCCATCTCCATTAAACAAAAGAAAACAACAAAGGACATTAAACAAGAGATTATAAACATTGATGATGTTGATTCTAAACCTAAAAGGGTCAAAGTTAATGTAAATAGACAAATCGAACAAAATTCAAACTGGTTGACTAAACCACTTAGTATTTGCAAAGAAAACGAAATGACTATAAATAAAAGTGGGGATTCGGTGGATGAAATTATGTTGCAATTTATAAACTCTTTTAAAAATTGTATAGCATTTCAGACGGACAATTCATTGATTGTCAGTAGGAATTGTTCTGTTGTTGATGTCTCTACAAGTTCCAATAAAATCAATTTTAAGAAATTTAAAAAGGTACTATTATCAAATGTTTGAACAAATTCTTTCATAATTTTGTAGGTGACTCCCATACACATTCAAACAACGATCATACCAAAATCAAAATATATACCATTTGTATGTAACAATAAGGGAACCAATGAACAGGAAATCGATGATGAAGATGATGTTGTAATCCTTGAAAATAACACACAAACAAAACCAAAAAGAGCAAAAGGAAAGGGAATTATGGCATTTTAAATGTACAAGTTTAAATAAGTTTTCTTAGCTTTTATTATGAATAAAAATTTTGTTTGTCCTTACAATACAATTATTTTTTCTTAGGGGCGGGTTTATCAGGTTTACTTGCTTTTTTCACCTTTGGTTTATCACCACCTTTAGCCATTTTCTTTTTACCATAAAGTGTCCCATTTCGCGATGCCGCTTTCTTCATATTGAAGAACGTCAACGAGCGGATTTTATTTCTTCGTGAACGCGCTCGACGAAGCTTGAACCGGTCAAAATCTGACAATAGGGCTCTCTGTAAAAAAAAAACTATAAGACTAAAATTTTAACATTAAAATTTAGATTATATAATGCAATGTCAGAATAAAGTTAGCTTCATTTGAATCAGTCGGCAATTCCTATCAATAATTGGATCATCATTTTAAACATTATCATTTGGAAAACTTCACAATACATACTTTTTGTTTGGCTTGTAGTTTCTTGGACCAAACGGATTCGGACCACTTTTCAGTGATTTTAGCATCATTCCATGCTTTGCGAACAACACGGGTCGACGCCGTGTAAGGGAACTTAATCCTAAACTTTGTAAGATGCAATTGATTTAATCGGATTTGTGTACGAGCTACTTTACTTTCCGGACCATCCACCAACACCTAAAAGGAGTTTCAATTATTTCCAAGAAAATACAACTTAAACCACTAAATTAAAAATTATATTCAGATCATAAAGTAGCATCACATGCATCAGACGGCAATTCCTATCAATGTTGTATCATCATGTATTTATTTATTATGAATTTATTAAGTTTACAAACGTACCCTTGTTTGGTCGATAATGTCGACAATGCTGACCAATTTCCCTTTCTGGGGGCCATCGCCAACGAGGGCAACTCGGCCCGTTTCCACGAACCTTTTGAAAGGCTAGAAACGAAAAAATGTCTCAAAAATCCTGTCACGCATAACCTAAACTTTAATACAAATTTTAACAATCATTTTTTTTAAACAATTAACATATTCATTAAAAATATTTCTAAAATATGACAACACAACCACTCACCATGTTTTGCGGAAAATGAAAGAATGATGGCCGCCACACCGGATATGTACGACAACTTTACAATCAATTAAAATACTTTTATACATTTAATTAATTCATGAAATCAAATGAAAAGGATCAAAAATAATCACTAAAATAAAAAATTTTATTTACTTTTATTTTTTTTTAATTTTATAAATGTAAATTAAATATTTACATTTTATATTGATTAATTCGAACTGTCAAATGAGTGAAATCTGTGTCAAATATTCTTAACCTATAAATAGAAACTTCCAGCTTGTGACTTTTTCGATGGAGCATTACAATTTTGTTTACGAAAATCCACAAAAACCACGTAAGTTATTCAAATTTGAAAGGATTGTTTAACAATTTAACTCAATTCCAGAACAAATCGTATATGTGAATCCACAGTTCCAAAAATTAAATTGTCCGAATAGGTACGTTTACGTCAATCAAAATTTCGTAAATCCGATCCACACAAACACAGTACTCATAAATCCGAATTTCAAGCAAACTGTACACATAAATCCGAATTTTAAACCGCATGTTCGACCAATTGGTTCAAACGATGAAGCAAATCGAAATATTAATCTGAAGAAACTTAAGATCCACGTAAATCCTGAGATCTTAAAATTGAACAAACAAACCGCTGATAAAACACAAAACTGTGAAAGTGTAAACCGAAACAATACCAAACCAATAGTGTCGACTCGTACGAAATTAATCAGGGCTAATAACAATGACCTAGTCAAACGTAAACAATTTTCACCAATTCATACTAAATATAAAATAATTCGCACGGATCAGAGCGATGGAAAATTTACGAAAAATAAGTACAAAATTGATAAAACTGTCAAAAAAGTTGTCCCACAAATACACATCATAAAATCTAAATATTACCTCTTGAATAAAAACACATCTGTGATAAAGAAAAACGTAACAAGACGGAAAGACAACGTTAACAGATCAAAATTAATTAGTATAAACGGAACGATTTACAAAAAAACACCCAACGTGTTGCATAAAGCTGATTTATCGAAAATCACTAGTCGGAATGATGCTAAAACAAAAAGAGGAAAAGTACTGATCATCAGTGGGAATATCTACAAATTGAAACCTGGTAATCATACTTTAAAGTTGATGTCACCGAAGATAAATTTACCAACTAAAATAAAATTAAAGAAAATTACTTTGAGGTGAGTTATTTTCAACATCCTTCATTTATTGAGATGTATTTTTTTTCAGTCAAGGTAAAGATAAATTGAAAAAATGTAACGTGCCATGTCCAATCTATCGGAAATTCGGAAAATGTCGTGGTAATGATCGAGGCACTTGTTTCCGTGTGCATAACCCCAATCAAATTTCTTTATGCACGAGGTAATGTTCATTTTTTGTTAGTTTCAAGTACAATGATTTTTGTAGATTTTTGCAAGGGGCTTGTCTCGATGACAATTGTCTTTTATCACACAAAGTCTCGGCGGAGAAGATGCCAACATGTAAGTATTTTCTTGAAGGATTGTGTTCACGGGAAAACTGCCAATACCTCCACGTGAAGATAAGCTCAAAAGCCGAAATCTGCAGGGATTTTCTGCGAGGATTCTGTGAAAAAGGAAAAGAGGTAACGTGAATTGGGTATTAGTTAGGTGTTGAAAATTGTAATTTTTAGTGCGTTAAACGACATCAACTTTTATGCCCGGATTTCGAAAAGGTGGGGAAGTGCGCCAAACGACGCTGTCCGTACCCACATGGAGATGCGGTAAGGAAACATAATTTACAGGTTAAAGTTGCAAAAATTGTTAAAAGATCGGTTAAAATCAAATCTAAGGTAAAACTTGACGTTGAAATTGATAAGAATGTTAGATATTACGTTGGTGAAAATTGTATTAAACAAATTCCTGCCGAGGACGATATTGTACAAGAATCGGTGGGTACACGTAAACGACTCGGTGACTTGCCGTCTTTTATTCCTTTAGATGATGAAAGCGCATAGTTTGTGATTTTGTAAATAAATATTTTTTGCAACTTTTGTGTACATTTTTAAGATTTTCAAATGTATATGAAAATTATTTTAAATAAAGTTATTTTATTATTTTTGCATATATTCTATTTTACAGAATGCCCGTTCATAATTGTAAAATTAAAAAAATTAAAAAAAAAAAAAAAAAAAAAATTTTCCAACATTATATTATACAACACAAAAAAAAACAATTAAAACATCTTTCTATATAAACAAAGTGCATTCTTTATTTCTTAAATTTACGGACAACGTTCATAAAATATAAATAAATTTGATTTTGTTATCACATTATCGCAAGTAGAGGACGTCCAATTGTCATTTCTTATACGAATATATAAGTTTCCAGTTATTCGGATGATTGTAGCCTAAGAGTATCGGGCAATGTAAAAGTAACGATAACGAATTTTTGTCGATTTGATTGGACACATTTATCCATGAAGATAACCAATTACCCATATTTTCGTTATTCATATTCGTTGGGTTCAACCCTAGAAAATTGTAATAAACAAAAGAACCTATAAATACTTTTACGCACCTCTTATCAAACAAGCGTTTTTTAATGCTTCTGTCGATAAACACTCGACTCCACCTTCTCGTAATATAGCTTTATCCATCGCTTGTAAAATAACAGCTCGTTCTGCAAGACGTGATCGCCGAAACCAAACTCGATGCATGTCATGCATCAATAACAAGTGTTTCTAAACTCGATAATGTTTAAATCAAAAATATAACATATGAAGAACTTACAATGTGATTTCTGTTTAAACAGAATAAATGAAAAGGTTTCTCCATAAATAACTGTTTACAGTCGATAATTTCGTCAACGGTTGGATGTGATCCACTCCCAATAGCTGCTAATATATGTCCCCAGTTCGCATGTAAAGGGTGACCTTTCAATGTTGGTAAATATATCTGCATGTGTCGAAAAATTGGTCTGTTGTGTAACAATCGACGTTGCAAAATTATAATACTGAATTCGGCTCTCTGTTGCAAATTCCAAAAATGTGAACACAGCATATGTCGTGGGAATAAATAGGCGAGAGGAAATATGAAATAATTGGCGAAAGGTAATGCAGAAACGATTAAAACTGGCGCCACTTTCATCATATCTTTTGGCATTTTATGATACAATTCAATTTCATACCTCGTGAGATCTTTAAGAGTGTTTCCTTTAATATTCAATAATGTTACGATTCGGAGATATTCTTTGACATCTTTGTAAAAATCACGAATGCCGTCCATAAAAATCCTATAGAGTCGCATGGCGCTCGGGAAACGTTTCTCCAAGGCACTTTCATAGCTTTTTAAGTATTCGACGTAGCGATGTACAACGAAAAATTTAAACTTTTTGGCTTCTTCTCGTTTGTAAAGAGGTTGACGGTTTGTTTTGTTCGCTGTCGTCGCTTGTCTACGACAAGAATGCATAAATGAAAGAAAAAGGGTTGTTAGTTTTACCTTAAACTGATTTGAGCTGCCGCAATCAATTTAGATGAATTTATCCGGAATGTACAAAATCGAAGCGCCATTTTCACGTACAAATAAATAAAATCGAATATAGTTATATTCAGGTCATTTTGTATTAAATTTTTTATGTACAAATCGAATTGTATTTTGTGAATAAATTTTTTGAGGTTAGGCTTTGACAACTTGCGTACATCGATCACAACTTTCACAACATCGAACGTTACACTTCATCGAAAATATTATTTATAAATTATATGTAAATTAAATGTAGATATTATCAATTTATTTAAATTATTCAATTAAAAAAAGGTTGTCAAATTTATTAGTTTATTTCATTTCATTTTTATTGTTTGTAATATGCTTGGTGATTGGAATTACAGCAGTCTGCAATTTCTGGCATCAAATCAAATTAAATATAGGTAATTTGTAACAGGCTTATTTACGAAATTCTTTGTTATATATCACAGACTAAGGGTTACTTCTTCTTCAGCGAGTTTATTTATACCTCGTTCATAGCTATGTAAAAGGTATTTACTAGTTAACACCTTTTGCTCGTATATGCGCAGACAGTAGGTAACCCAGATTTGTCAAATTTTTACTACTTATGAATCCATAAAACTTTGTTATACAGTATCAAAAATATTTCAAATTTCGAAAGAAACTAATTTATTTTCAAAGCCACGTCGTAAAAATTAATTTCTCGCTCTAATATTGTAGTAGCCATGTAAAACATATCTAAACACCAAGGGGACGATGTCAACAAATGTAATTTGCGTATTTTTTGACTGACAAACTAACTAAAAAGAATGTTGGAAAATTGTGAGTAGTTTCTTTTTGAAAAATTAATAACGTGTATGCATAAAAATGGCCTTCAATTTCTTGAGGAGACGTCTCTTCAATCCGGGCAACGTTATCAAGCGCTTCAACTCAAGCAGCAAGACAGAAATCGAAGATCCTTGCAAGGACAAGAACAACAAAGGATTGGTCTTGGGAGTCTACGTAGATCCGGAGGTAAAGGAGGATCCGGGAAAACTCACCCCGACGGCTAAAAGATACAACAAATTAGTGTGCAACCGATTGGTTGATCTTTTGAGGATTTCTGGCCCCCCACCCAAACAAGGTATAGGGAGGATTTTTTTCAATTTGGAGCCGGAATTCGCGTGCGTTGTTATCGTCGGTTTGGGCAAAGAGTGCCAAGGTTACGACGTTTTCGAACAAATGGACGAAGGCAAAGAGGCGATTCGAGTCGCTGCGGCCGTGGGATGCCGGGCGTTGCAACGTTTAAAATTGGAGAAGGTTTATGTGGAGAGTTTCGGACATGCGGAATCATCTGCGGAAGGCGCGGCTTTGGGCGTCTGGATGTATCAAGAGAAGAAGAAAAGAGAAGATCAAAAATACATTCCACAATTGGAATTGCACGACGATTGCGACTGGACCGGTTGGCAGATCGGTTTGCAAAAAGCCGCCGCTCAGAACTTATCCAGACAATTGATGGACACGTCATCGAATCTGATGACGCCAACTTCTTTCGCGCAAAACGCCGTTGAAGTATTGTGTAAGTCGGGGGTGAACGTCGAAGTTAAGGTTAAAGGTTGGGCGGAAACGCAAAAGATGTATGCGTTTTTGGCGGCGGCGCAAGGATCGTGCGAACCTCCTATTTTCCTCGAGTTGAGTTATTATGGAGTTTCGCGGGATGAACGACCGGTGGTTTTGATTGGAAAAGGGATAACTTACAATAGTGGCGGGTTGTGTTTGAAGAATTGTTTTGATCAGAAGAAAATGCGTGGAGATATGGCGGGTGCTGCGTGTGTTGTTGCAGCTTGCAGAGCCGTTGCTGGTCTTCAGTTGCCTTTGAATATTAGAGGATTGATCCCGCTTTGTGAAAACATGCCCGGATGTGCAGCTATGCGACCAGGTGACATAGTAAAAGCCGTCAATGGTAAAAGTATAGAAGTTGAAGGATCCGATTGTGCTGGACGTTTGGCTTTGGCTGACGCTTTAGTATACGCCCAGAACTTTTGGCCAAGGTTTATCGTGGACATCGGCACAATGACTTATGATATGCGTTCATCTTTGGGCTGCGCAGCCAGTGGAGTTTATTGCAATTCTGAAGCGCTTTGGGAGTATATGTTGGCCGCTTCCATGCATACTGGAGATCGTGTTTGGAGATTTCCCCTTTGGGAACACTTCACCAAGTTGATTACCGATCATCACAACTGCGATGTACAAACTATTGGGAGAGGCGTTTGTGAACGATGTAAAGGAAGCCAGGCTTGCAAGGTGGCTGCTTTTCTTCATGAATTCGTGCCTTGCGGCGATTGGCTTCATTTGGACACTTTTGGCGTTATGAAAGCCAACGGATACGACCAGGCTTATTTGCGGAAGGGAATGTCTGGGAGACCCACCCGTACTTTAGTCGAGTTCCTGTCACAATTGGTGTGTCATCGTGAAGAAAGTCGGTGAATAAATCAACATAAAAAGTGTTTGGGGCAACGTCTACAATAAATTTTTGTGTATGATGTATTATAAAGTGCAAATTAAAAAATAAATTCTAACGTGTCCTCTGATTTTGTCCTTAATTTAAAATTCGTACGCGTCTTTGTTTTGAAATATTCTCTCAATTTTCTGTCCATCTACTATGATCTTTCCTTCTATTTTGTTTATTCAGACTTTTTTTTGCTTCAAATCGTTCCGAAGAACATGCGAACATGGTTTCTGATTTTTTTTTAATATGCGTTCCTCATCTTCAAATTCTTTTATTTTTTCTTCTACTGATCTTTATGTAGTCTACAGTTTGATGTGTCCTTGGTTTTAAAAACTGTCCCTGTAATTCGTGATGTTACAGGTACCTAATTTGACAACTTCTCTGTTGCCTTCTTTTCGTTTTTATTTTTTCTTTTGATTTTCGTTCATTTAGCTCTTTAATTTTATTTATTTGTTATTGTATTGGTTTCTTCTTCATCTTTTTTATTAATAACGTTTTTTTTGTATTTAATTCACTTTAGATTGTTGGCGCAACTGATATCAGATTACGTACTTATCGACATTCCGATTCAAATCGGCGAAGCCGTTCGTGTGACAGATCGTTCTGATTTGATTAAATTCGGACTTCCGGGGCGTCGCGACGTTTTGTGAACGATGCGTGCGTCTTCGGACGAAAAGTCACCTTTATTTATTCCAGAACTCCGCTGATTCCTACCGAGCGAACGCGACGAGTTATTTCAGTCGCGACGTGGCCCGTAACAAAACGTCGATCCGACCAAATTATGCTTCTCAAGTGATTTGGGTGAGTTTTCGCGAAATCGATTTGTGTACGTGAATTTCTCGTTAAAATGGAACGTTTGCGAAAATGAGTGAAATTGGGACGCGTTACGATGAAAAATTCCATCAGATATAATCGATGATAATGCGGCACATCCGTGCTATTTTTAATCAGTTGGATTCGAGTAAATAGGTTTTAATTTCGGCGTCGGTACGTGAAAATGGAAAATAATGTACGGGAGTGAAACGTTGCTTTTATCGATCGCGGATGCTGGATAACCTTGGTCTTGCTACCCCTTCATTCATCGTTTTTTTTTTTGGGTCTTTGTTTCATATTGTTGGCGTTCAGAAAACAAGTTGCTAGAAAGGTACGTAAGAAAAAAAATTATGAATTTAAAAAAAAACCTTTATTGGCATATCTACATTTCCAAAAACAAAACGGTTATGTACGAGCTGTTTCAGCCTCTGCTTCATCCTCTGCAACTGCTAGGTCTTTCCCAGTCTTTGTCCTTCAATTCCTAACATGCTCCAATTCATCTCCGGGATTCCATTTCTCGCATTTCCTCATTAGTGCTCCCACTCATCCTCTTTCTCTCCCCAGAACTTGCATATTCCTTCTCCATCCAATACTTATTACTCTTTTCCTCGTTTCCAAATCTGAACCGGGTTTATCAGGCCACGATTCCCTCTAAGTGAGGTTGGCATAAACTTTACACGTTGTAATCTCTTTTTTTTTTTTTTGACAGCGATGGTTGTGGAAATTTTCGACGAAGATCACTTCGCCATAAGCGCAATAGTGACCATAATGATGCAGTTGATATTTTTCACGGTCGTCGCCACCTTCCAAATTGATAAAGTGACCGATTTCGCCGGTGGGATGAATTTTATCATTCTGGCCCTGTTGACGTTTTTTTTGGGCCAAGGGGACCGAGTAAGCGTCCTTAACTTTCTAAATACTTTTTAAAACACTCCGTTTCGACAGAAAACCTACGACAGCCGACAACTCATGGTGACCGTTTTCATTTGTTTGTGGGGCGCGCGACTTTCCGGTTATCTTCTCTATCGAATTTTGAAAATAGGCCGGGATAAACGTTTCGACGACAAGAAGAGCAACGTCATACGTTTTGCGATTTTTTGGACCTTCCAAGTAAGTTTTTTCCAATTTGCGGAGCGTGACTTATGCCGAAGGTTTCAGGCTGTTTGGGTCTATGTGGTAAGTCTGCCTGTGATCATAATAAATTCGCCGAGACATTCGATTCCGTTGGCGCCGAAGACGATGACGACGTTGGATTCGACGGGGACTTGCCTTTTTGTTTCGGGACTTTTGGCCGAAACTTACGCCGATTTGCAGAAATTTTCTTTTAGGCAAGATCCGGTCAATCAAGGCAAATGGTGTAATGATGGTAAAACAATTTTTTAATTTAATTTTTAATTTAAATAAATAAATAAATGAACAGACATGGATAGAAAATCAGAAAGATATACATTCAGATCGATACAGAAATAGACAGAACAACATTTAATAAACCGTGACGTGAATAAAAGTATATGTAATTTAGTTTACGCAATAGTTTTTCACTTGTTTGTCTTTACTCGCTTTTCTGCCTGTGTCGTTTATTTATTCTTTTTAAAATATCATCTCTTCTCTCCTTTCAAAATATTAAATTAAATTATAAATATTAAATAAATATTTGACATTTTTGACAGGTCTGTGGAGATTGTCGAGACATCCGAACTATTTTGGCGAAATAATTCTATGGTGGGGCATTTTCGTGATCTCCATCAACGTGCTGGAAGGTATCGAATGGGTGGCCATAATATCGCCAATTTTTACCACCCTTATCATACTGTTTTTGTCGGGGATGCCCCTTCTCGAAAGATCGTCTGACGACAAATTTGGCGAGTAAGTACATACAGATCTTTGTATTTTTGTAATAAATTTTAAAAAATCTTCAAAATAAGTCAAATAGCGCCTTACACGAATTATAAAACAGCAAAAACGCCGGTTCTATCTTTTAAACCACATAAACGTCGCGCAGCTTCAAATTATTTAGTACAAATACTAATGCAGTTTAATTTTCAGCAATTCCGAATATCGTTATTACAAGGCTTCAACGTCGCCACTGATACCTATTCCTCCGGCCATTTATGTGGAGGTTCCGCAGTTCCTCAAGTTTATTTTGTGTTGCGAGTATCCCATGTACGATTCTTTGGAAGTCAAGGTGAAAACGTCGCACATCGTAAATGAGTCTACCAGCGTGTCATTGGCCCATTCTCAGACATAGCTATAGCTCCACGTTAGTCGTGAGGCTAGCGGATCTCGGGCATCTACGAAAAGTCAAAATACGTCCCTGTAAGAGCAATTGTTTGGAAATTACAGGGAGAACGGGCGAGAAATCAGTTTTAACGCCATCTGTGATGATTGTGATGGACTATGGATACATTATAAAATAATTTGCAGTTTGTTGCAATTCGGTTGTGAATATGAAATAGAAAATTTCAGAATAGTAGAATAAATTGAATTCATAAAATATTCAAGAGCATCACCAATAATGTGGAATTTTTTATTGGTTTTGTGGATAAACAAACAGGCTTTAACAAACGAAAAGCGTTTGATTTATACTTAATATCACATTCGATAAACTCGTTCGATATTTAGAATATCTAGCAATACGAAACATATCGTTAAATTAGTATATTTTTCTTAGTATTACACGAAAACGTGTTTATTCAATTTAGTAGCTATATTTGTCAAAAAAAAATTGTTCAAGTTAGGTATTAATAAAAATTTTGATGCACATGCATTTTAAATCCCCAATTACACTTATATACACAATAAAATATATTTTTTAAGTATATCATCGATCATTGGACACCTGTATGTTTACATGTCAAATAGTAGATACTCTGAGAACAATGAAAAACATACTAGAGGTTTTGAGAATAATCTCGAAAGCGGTTTGTATAGCTGCGTTCGGGTATCTTTTCTGGTTATCGAGTAGTCTTAAGTAGTTCGTGTATTACTTTTCAGTGCGAAATGATAGACTCTTTGATAGGTTATTTGTATATAAAGTTTATTGTGTCTGGTTATATTGGAGCAGTGTGAATTGAGCTTCTAAAACTAGCTTCACTCTAAGAACCCACTGAACAGAATACCCGAACGCAGCCTATGTTCTTACATATGGCGGCATGACAAGTACATTTGGTTGCCTACCTTGAAGATATCGTAGTGTGTTATATTAAATATTTAAATATAAAAATGCTCAGCAGAAGCAATCTTTCTATAAAATACAAAACGTATGCAAGGACTTTGCAAGCAATTAAGGTAACAAATTTCGTATTAAAAGTGACCGGTTTTTTTAGGTTATGTTCGTACTAATTACCTACTTATTTACAGAGCAAATTAACAACCGGACTGGAACTGTCGATAACAAATAACGCAAACGTTTTACCCAAATGTAAAGAATGCCTAAGTACAATTCATTTCACGAAGGTAAAAATAAATCACATCGAAACCATGCTTTAAACAAAATTTTCAGGATGTAAACCATGTAGACAAGTACAGGAAATCGTTTTACACCCTACAAAACATTTTCGAGAAACGCAAAGACAAACCAAATAAACTAAAATGGACGACAGGTACCATATTGAGTGCGGCAGGTTTACAAATAGTCGATAACGAACCCATACCAGAACCACCTCCCATCCCTGAACCTGTCACTGAAATATTAAACCAAGTTAACGAACTTGGGGAACCTACATTTGCATCGTTGGGTTTGGGTGGTTGGACGCCCATTGGAATTGTACAAAATTGTTTCGAATATTTACACGTTAGTTTAGGAATTCCCTGGTGGGAAGCCATAGCAATTGGTAAATTCCCTTACATTTAAAATTTTTTATTTATTTGTACATTTAGGTACCATAATTATTCGTTTTATGATGTTTCCCCTCGTGGTTATCGCACAGCGCAATGCTGCAAGAATGAACAACCACATGCCACAGCTGCAAGTCTTACAGCTGAAGATGACTGAGGCCCGACAAACTGGAAATGCTCTTGAAGTTGCTCGATATTCACAAGAAATGATGCTATTTATGAAGGAGAAAAATTTAAATCCATTAAAAAACATGATTGTACCGTTGGCACAGGTAAACTCAAACGATAGCATTTTGTAAATTCACAATTGGGTATTTTAGATGCCCATTTTTATATCATTTTTTATGGGATTGAGGCAAATGGCAAATGTTCCTGTGGAAAGTATGCGATCTGGTGGTTTGTTTTGGTTTACTGATCTCACCGTTCCTGATCAATTCTTCTTGCTTCCCATTGTTACAAGCGTGACACTTTGGGCAACCATAGAGGTATTTGCAAATAACATTGTAGATTTAAATTAATATTTTATGCCTTTAAGCTTGGAACAGATACTGCAAAATTGTCATCACAAAACCTACAAACAATGAAATACGTCTTGAGAGCACTACCTCTTATCATTTTACCTTTTACTGTCAACTTCCCTGGAGCGATTTTATGTTATTGGGTTTCAACGAATTTCATTTCGTTGGCTCAAGTCGGCTTTTTGAGGATACCCAAAGTGAGAGATTATTTCAAAATTGAGCCAACGCTCAAACATAATCCACAAAATTTACCTATAAAAAGTAAAGGTTTTGTCGGTGGATTGAAAGATTGTGAGTTGAATTATTTACGTTGGACGAATTTTGTATGTTTATTTTATAGCTTGGACTAACATAAAAATAACAAGAGAATTGGAAGAAAGGAGGCGGTTGGATGATATGCAATTTCAACGTGCGGGAAAAGGCCCAATTGTAAAAACTTACAAGTTTGATCCAACAACACAGTCTGTAAATAATCCCAATGCGATTAGTGCTAAAAAACGATGAATTGTTTAATTTTGAATAAATTGTGTTATTTTTCATTTTTTCTTTATATACATTTATACAAATTCATTCATTCATTTTATAACATATAAATTATCGTGTTGCAATACACTGATTAATAACCTTAATTAAATGAGTGTTTTCCAAAGCGGCCGCAACACGTTCTTTATCTGCAAGTTGTTTATTAACAGAATGTTCCGATGCATGTGTTCCGGGATTGATTTCGACACTAACTTTAAATCTAGCTGGAAGACATCGTAACAATTTGACTCTTATTGATAACCCGATGAGTGTAGCCATGCTGCAGTGTGGAATAGTCGGAGTGTACAATACTTTAACGATATTGTTTTTATCATCGACGTGAATTAGACTTTCCTCTAAGACGTGGAGCTCTTCCAATGTTAGTGGATGCTCGGGATCGTTTATGCCACGTATGAGATCTGAAGAAAATATTTATATTATGTACAGTGTTTATATGATCCAATAAATATAATATTGTAGGTTATGTACTTACCGAAAATTTCGCGTGAGTCGAATTCATCCACCACATCGTCGTCGTTTTCGTCTTGTGTTGTTAAACGGTCATCGATTTTGCCGTAAACGTTTGGATTTATATTTTCTATTTCCATAGTTATAAATACTCGTGACCAGCTCGTAACAGTAATGAAAACAATTTGTTGTAAATTGACATTTGACATAAGCGATTTCGATTGTAAGCGGTATGAAGCGGTATCAGAGTGGTATGCGATTGAAATACCATTTTCGATTGCAATTTTTATGACGTCATATTCATACCGTGTTAGAAGCGGTATGTCAAATCCTGAGATCAGCTTCAAGTACGGTATCAACAGCGGTATGTGCCCGTCTTTGTCGGTAGTACTTATATCCATCCTTCTATTTATGACGTTTTTCATACCGCCTCTTACCAGCCTGTATCCGTGTAAGTGGTACCGCTAGATGAATCGAAATCGCTTAATTATTCGTGCTGTAGCTGAAATAAATTTTCAAAATAGAATTTATAAATATCCATAAAACATAACACTTTGTATCTAAATATCAACACAATCTTCTTTAGCACATTTTTGCCTTTTTTTTGTATTAATAAAATTGTAATACATATATATTTTTATTTTATTTGTTAAATAAACTGTTCAATCCGTGAAATACGCCACTGGTCACTTCCTAACGGATTCAAGGACTGGTCGTCCCATACGTTCTTAAAAGTCGAGGTCATTTAACCTTGACTTTGAAGATGATGAGGACTTCGGTCGGTTTTACCTTCGCGACTTACGTAAACGCTTTGGGACAAGAACTTGTTTCCATTAGCGGCCAGTTCGTGGACGCGGATGTCTGTCACGCGTCTTCTTCATACGTGACTTGCCTGCGATTTCGAACGGCGTCGACTACATTGCCCCTTTGACGTAAAAGGGGGACGTCCAGACACAACTTTTCGCGGACTGCTTCAATCGATATTTTGCAGCATCCCGGCCGCTTAACGCCCAAACACACATCAGTACGGTCGACGGTGGTATGTCGTGTGTAGTGTCGCGTGTTTTTTCATCAGTTCGTGCAGTTATCTTGAAGGGATCACTACATGCGTCTTTCCGGTCAGTTTTTCGAAAAAAACAATTTTTGTGCGATTTACTTCCGAGGTGTTAGTTAAATATGAAGCTTCGATCACTGAAATGAGGATACAAGGTAAAGGATAATCAACATTTAACTGAATAGGCTTGCCTAGGGTCGTCGCGTGGGTAAGAGGCGCTTTTGTGCAAATTAATTTTAGCTCCCTATTCCATGATCAGATTTGTAAATTAAAACAAATTAATTTAAAAAAAATCATATAACTGTTCTGAATGGGTTCGCTCCGTAATTAAAAAAAAATTAAAAACTTGCGATGTTTTAAAAAACTTACAGAAATTATAAATTATCATGGCGCCCCCTCGAGGGGGCGCCTTTGTGCGGGCACAACCTGCACGCACGGAGCGGCCATGGACTTGCCTGTCAAAATTTGTATTTTAAGATCATTATTAAGGCACATTACAAAGAAAAGTGCTGTTATATGTAAATCCGTGAAAGTTTAATTCCAATTTATATGTATTTAGTGCATTATTAGAAGTCGTAGTTACTAATTGGCAAAGCGCCGAAATGCGAAGGACGTCTGGCATTATTTTTTAACATTTTTGGGCACCTATAGACCCACACCACACAGGGACGAATTACTCTTTGGGGGTTTTGAGAGATAATACGACACTAAATATTTTTAATTATAATTTCATATACAAATGTATTTTTTTTTATATGTACATATGAAAAATCTGCCAAAAAGCAATAAATAAACAACCAATAAATAATGCAATAAAAAATATTTGTTACGACATTTTAATTTCATTAAAATAATTAAATCAATATTTTTTGGATCCCCCTTTGGATACGCCCATGCTTGTACACATACAAAAGTTGCTTACTAGCAAATACAATTATTCATGCCGACAATTACTTTTATTTGTTTATGTTTACCGATAATACATAAAAAGGCATCTGGTTCTGGAATTCTGGAAATTGCTTTAGGAATTCGAATATAAAAACACAACAATTAAAAACAATGATTAATACGTTTTTTCTATACTTGCGACACGCGCAGCAAGACATCAGAAATGTCGAGTGAAATCAATAATTAAACTTGAAATGTACAAAACAAGTACAGTTTCTAATTAATTAAAATTGAACTGTGCAAACAAAATTGAGTTTGGTTATATTAGGTTTGCTTTGATTTGAGTTCCACTGGATTATGTTGGAAACGTATCGAACCCAGCCTAACAAAAACCTAACAAACTCAACCTAACCAAACGTTCAAATCGAAAACTCGCCTAATTTTAATTATCTAGGCTTAAATATTATTATTTTTATTTTTTGTTGTTCCGTTTTATTCTAAAATTAAATCAACGAAACACAGACAATGAAATCGAAATTGGTTGGGTTTAATTGCGTTAAGTTGGGTTCGGACGTTCGGATTCGATTGAGTTGGGTTTGTTTCAACTGTTCTATTTCTTTAGGTTGGATTTAATGGTTTGGGTTTGTGTGTTTGATTTCTTTAGGTTGGATTTAATGGGATGGGTTCCTGTGCTTGATTTCGTTAGGTTGGGTTCGAGACAGCTAAGCATATTATGGAATCCAACTCAAGGAACACTCAACATGTGTTTTCCATTTAAAACAAAACAAGAAAT
This sequence comes from Lethrus apterus, assembly GCA_018397195.1. NCBI lineage: Eukaryota > Metazoa > Arthropoda > Insecta > Coleoptera > Geotrupidae > Lethrus > Lethrus apterus. The sequence continues at coordinate 22,538 of JAFFZR010027448.1, read as the reverse complement.
GTAGCATTCGTCACTAAAAAACAATGTTTTCTTGAGGGTATTTTTTTTTGTTAATAAAAGTTGTTCAGAATCGTTCAAATAAGCTAAATCCAAAATTTCATTAAAAACAAACAAAATTGAAAATCTCAAAAAATGTCCAAATGTACACATACTACTTGTGATTTAGTTGAAAATACGGTTATTTAAGTAATTAAGCATCGTTTTTTGTTATTGTATTGAATTAAAAGAGTAAAATAACAAATCATGGCCGACTTGTGAGATTATTACTCGCATTTTTTGGACTAAAAAAATTTTTTAGAGAGATTTTCAATTTTATTTTGTTTTTAATGAAATTTTGGATTTAGCTTATTTGAACGATTCTGAACAACTTTTATTAATAAGTTTTTTTGATAAAAAAATCCTTAATACGACTTCTTCAATTTTGCTGTTTATTTTAAATCGTAGTAGACTAGCATTTTACCGCGAAGGGAAAGTAACATAATTAGAAAAAAGAAATTTTTTAAATCGTTAATATATAAAAAAAATACAGGACACACTGTAGATAAGACAAAAAAATCAATCTGAACTATTAAATTTTTTTTGTGTACTTTCGAAATGTTAAAATGGTCAAAATGTCATATGTGTAAAAATAAAATAACAATAAAATAATAATAATAATAAAATAATTTTACCATTGATGAATGTAGAAAAAGGGGACAATAATTTAATTTAATTTTTTTTTGCTTTAAAATAAAAGTGGACATTACGACTCCCTCCCCAAATTCCCAAATCAAAAGCTTAGTTTCTAATTTTTGCATTTTCCCACATTTAATATTATATTAATTAAACAAAAGATTCAATTCGTGTGCATTGTAATATTCAAACATTGCGGAGTTAGAGAAAGATATCTGGTTTCATTCGTAGAAATACTTTTACAATAAGAATAACAACACAGATGTTTGGATTATGGTCGGCGGCGACAGTTCGACGGTTGTATATTTTTAATTTTTTTTTTGACAGATTGAGGTCATAAAGAAATATTTAAAATTTTATTCTTATTATTTTTTTTTCTTATATTACTATTAAAAAAATTATAAATATTACAGAAATTTCCCTAAAATAAAATTTTAAAAGTCTGCGCTATGAGTAACCCTCACGCTTATTTAAAAGGGGGTGTTAAGGTCTAGTAGAGAAGGGTGTCTGTGACGCCGCGTCACCAACTTTAAAATTTTATGGTAAACGATCAAAAGTTAAAAATAGAAGTTGAATGTTATACGAGGAAAAGATTACGGCGAACCTTGAGCCGACCCACGTTTCGTATGAATATTTTCTTTTGCATATTTAAAATTAAAGTTGGCGTATTTGGAAAAATATAAATATTTAATAAAATTTGTGAAAAAAAATCTTAAAATTAACAACGTGCCCCTACATGTTCTGGGGGGGGGGGGCTGACAAGGCCCCCCCCTCGCGATCTCTAATTTAAGGTACAAAGAAAATGCGAAATGATTAGAATTTGTGAAACACGACCCCCTTCATTTGAAGGAGCTCAGGAGGGGGGCAGCCACTTGGTAAATAAAGTGTAATTTAAATTGAAGTAGATCCAAAAAACAATTTTGTTTGGAAAATGTAAAAAAATATACAACAATTTTTATTAATTTCAAAAAATTTATTTATGAACCCAACATTTATGAGGTAGGATACAAATTTTCGCTCGGTCTCCCTTATGGACCCCTGTATTTTTTTTTTTTTGGTTTAAGGAATTCTTCAATTTAAGCTTGATTTACTTTCAAGGACATCGTTAAAACTTTCCATTTTAAACACGCAAACCGTAATGTTTATTTTTCCTAAATAATTGAAACAAACTTTATAAGTATGGCGTGTAATTAGAAACAAAAACATGATATTTATCGAAGAACCTTTCACACGACATCGACGTATGGCGCTACGTGACTGGGCCAATAATTATTATCGAGAGTCAACAACAAAGCCGCCTGCAAAAATTGAAACCCTGATTAATTTACTTTCTAATTTCAAAACGAATTGATTACAAATTCCTTAGAGTGGAAACAATGTGATTAAAATAAAAAAAAAAAAACGTTCACGTTTCCTTTGAATAATTTATGCGTTTATGATAATTGATCGTTTTGTGCGAACGAGACACGTGTTGTTGCATCTAACTACGTCACTGCTTTTAAGTATTTATTGTTCGATTAAATTAGGTCGTTAGAATCCAGGCAATAGTAATTTAATTTCTTTGTCACCTTGACGATTGTTTCTGAATTATTTGAAGAAACATTTGAAATTTTGCTTAAAAATTGTCAGTTTTACAGAGAAGGACAGCGATCTATCCTCTAAACAGTCTTTAAAACATTGTAGTGCGTAAATTTGTTTTGAGAGATTTCCGGTTTTCCAAGGATTTCGGTAGCATAAGAAGCTTTCCGCACAAAACGCTTTTATATTCTTGGTCGCAGTGGCCTATCTGATGGTCGATTCGATTTTGAAAGAAATCCGAATTGCAACCAAAATCTGTACAATTCCGGGATTAGAAATAAAAATGGAAAAAAAAATTGTCACAGGTAGAAGAATGAAAACGCATATGGATATGACGAACACATTTCCACCAAATTAGGGGTGAAATCTGTTGGGTAGAATGTAGGAAATTCTAAGAAATTCAATTGTTTAATTTTTTTTTATTTAAAAAATAAAGAAATTAAAGGAAATAGAAGAATGGAAAAAATTACTTTTGGAAAAGTTCATAGATACATTGAAAGAATCAGCATGATAAGTTTGTTGTTTCAGGGGATAAACGACATTATGGCCCAATTTGGAAAAAATCTAGATAACAATTTCCGAAACATAGTATGTTAAATATATTTAGGATTATTATCAGAGCGGATCAAGAAATAAAGGAAAATATTGGATACCCGAAGGCCATTGGGTAAATTCCAATGAACATCCACAAATGCTTCCTTATGATTTTTTTTTGGTTCAAGAATGTCCCATCAGTTACGCCCGTTTATGATCATGGGATTCTTTGTGTACAGCAAATACAAGATGCTGAGATATCATACATTCATAAAATGTAGGACAAGTTGGTTTAGAAATTAACTGACATGCAGGCCCGGTTCTAGAGGCGAAACCGCCGTCGTGCCATTTAATTTGTTTGTATATCTTTGAAGCAATTTACCGACGTTCGACGGGAAAAGACGAGCCCCACGCCGAGATCGTCGGCCGCCTTCGTGTATGCACGCTTGCACGATCGGCAGAATCGGTCCTGTTGTTATGCCACGTTGCTATTGTCAACATGGCATGTTGCTCATGTCAGACGTCAGATATGACGTTTCTAATCTAAATTACACTTATAAATTGGAAAACTTCAAAACCAGAGCAAAGAGCAAGTTAATGATCGCAAACAGACAGACGAAGTCGACGAGGATAGACATAAGACCCAAAAAGAAGCGATGAAAACTGTGGGTTGTTGAACATTTTAGGTAAATTTTTGATTATTGAAAGGAGGCGGCAAATAAGTGACGTGGTGGATGCTGGATGAGTTTTCAGGGTTTGGGAACGTTTAGGATGATTTCGAGGTTTAATCCTTTAATTTTTTTTTTAAACTGTCAAGGTAAACTCAATCAACCCACCTGATCAAATTTAACCACAAATTAATCAGGTAAACTCTTACAACTTAATCAAAGTCAAAATAATCAACCCAAACCAGAATCAGTCAATCAAAAAATTAAAACTTTTCTAGCCCCACGTTGGGCGCCAAAAATTTGTTACATACCGGAGTGTGGGTTTTGTGGTCATTACGATATTACCCACCTGTGCCTTGTAGGCCGATAAAGCAGACGACCACTTGACTAACACTTGCCATAAATTGTAAACATTTTCTACTGTTTGCGAATGGTTGGAATAGTTATGGTTTATATTCGTATACGAATATAATGAATTTATTCCTTCATGAGTATAATTTTTCTCAGAATTAATTTGTGTTTTTCAGACACAACCAGTCGACTCATCATGATTTCCTGAAGGACGAAAAATGCTACATAGACGACGATTCAAAATATGCCTGTCTTTGATCCTGATATTTTTGATGGCATCGGTTTCGTTATGGCAAACAATCAACGTTCACCTTTCGTTTCCCGAAGAAAAACCCGCCTACCGAACGAACGTCACCTACACGTATCCAACAAACGAACTCGCCGAAAACGACTACCGCCGCCTGATCGACTTGGACACTTTCAAATTTCTCATAATTGACGAAGTGTGTCCGGCGGAGCCGACGTTGTTGGTTTTAGTGCATACGGCGCCGACGAATTTCCGCAAAAGGACGACCATACGCGAAACTTGGGGAAAACACAGAGATGGAATGAGCATCGTTTTTATGTTGGGGTACACCGAAGATGCGAAAATCCAAGATAAATTGATGGAGGAAAATCGAATTTATCGGGATTTCGCGCAGGGGAATTTTTTGGACTCGTATAAAAATATGACTTATAAACATGTGATGGTCTTGAAGTACGCCATCTATCATTGCCCGCAGGCGAAATACATCCTCAAGACTGACGACGACGTCTTCGTCAATGTTTACACGATGATGACGCTTTTAAACGAGGATTTCTCACCGAACGGTTGTTCAAATTTGTTGATGTGCAAAGTGATGAAAAACAAACCCGTTAGTAGAAGTTATCGATCGAAATGGCGCGTTACCGTCAAGGAGTATCCGATGAGGACTTACGTGCCTTATTGTTTGGGTTTCGCGGTGCTTTATTCGCAAGACGTCGCGTTCGTTTTGTACAAAGAAGCCCAACGTGGGGATTATTTTTGGATCGACGATGTTCACGTTACCGGTACTTTGGCGAAGAAAACCAACGTGATTCTCACCGACGTTAATCCGTATATTTTGGAATCGAAGAGTATCGAGGATTTGAGGAATAAAGGCGAAATTTCGTTTCAATTTTTGTATTCCAGTTGGAATGCGCCTGAACGAGAAATACGCATGTTGTGGGACTATGTGAATCTATAATCCAGTCACTAATACGATGTAAATACAAAATTCGAAAAATTCGACGATAATCAACAATTCGACTAAAATTCCATGAATTTCGATCTGAAAAATCATGACTGTGGATTTTGATGGTAAGTTTTTTATTCGTTAAAAAATATTTAAAAAAACCATAAATTTTGAAAATCATCCCCCTATCCATTCAAATACAAATTCGGGCCCCCTTTCAGTATTTTACGGATCCATTTTAATTCTACCCAAAATGTTTTATTAATAAAAAAAAAACAAACAAAATATTAATATAAACTAAAAATTACAAGAAAAAAAGTTGTTTCTTTGTATCCGTGTTAGGTGGTGTTTTGTTCATTGTTGCAAGTGACATCATCAGGGCAATACAATAATATCTTAAAAGTTCATAACGAACCGGACGACGTGGTCACTTAGAAAACTCAAGCAGAACTGGTGACGACAATAATAATAATAATAATAATAAAAAAAAAATAATAAAATTGATGAAAGTAGTAAATTTTGAAAAAAATTAATTTCTTGAAATTAACATCTTTTGTCGTAGCTAATAATTGCCCCCACCCCCCCTCCCAAATATAAATTGGGGTCCCTTTCCATAATTTCTTTGTTTTCTAATATAAAAAATAAAATATCAGTATAAATTTACAAGAAAAAAAAATAATAATAAATGTTGGTTTCGTGGCAATACAAAAATTATTTCATAAAAGTTCATAACGAATTGGTCGATAAGGTCACTTAGACAGTTCAAGCAGAACTGAAAAATAATAAAATTAAAAAAGTAGGAAATTTGAAAGAAATTAATTTCGTGCCCTCTCATCATCTGCCCCCCCTCCACCAGACCTAGCGCTCTACGAATCATTTAAAAAGGCTAGAATCTGTTTTCATAACATTCATAACATAATTTCTTGAAATTAACATCGTGCCCTCTCATCATCCCCCGCACCTAACAAGTCTCCCCTCCTCGATTCAGCGCCCTTAATTAAATGTAAAAAAAAAATCAAAAAACTGCATTTAAAAAATTACAAGAAAACTGTGGTAGGATACACTGGATGTGCCATTTTAAACAACACATAAATGATAGGGTTAAGACTTATTTATAAAAAGAATACAAGAATATTAATCATTTTTTAAATTATGTGTTTTTTAAGATTTATTTAAAGAAATGATCAAAGTGACCTTCAGGCTGACACTTAGATCTTAAAAGTTCATAACCAACTGTCACACGGTCACTTAGATCGTGCAAAACTGGCGAGGGAAAAAATTAAAAAATTAAAAAATTAAAAAAGTAGTGAATGTGAGAGAAATGAATTTCTTGGAATTAACAGCGTGCCCCCTTATCATCTGTTGCCTAGTAACTACCCCCGTCCCCCCACGATTTGGCACCCATACTTTACAAAAATCTAAAATCCGTTAAAATTTTCATTAAAAAATATAAAAAAACGGAATTACAAAAAATTAACATTTTAAATATCGTCTTCATAACAAACTCGACCTCACGGTCACTTAGACAATTCAAGCAGAACTGGCGACAAAAAATAATAAAATTTTAAAAATTTGACAGATAGGATTTCTTGAAATTAACACCCCCCACCCCCGTAATCAGTTGCCCCGAATAACTCCCTGTTAGCGCTCCTAGTATACGAAACGTTTACAAAAATTTATATATTAAAAAAGAAATTAAAAAAAAAATAATAAGAAAACTGTGGAAATGGACGTACTATTTTAAAACAATGCTAAAATATGATGACAAGTATATTTATAATTTTTTTTTAAACAAAATTTGGGGCTTGACAATTGAAATTTAAAAGGAAGAAAATTCAATAAAAAGTTAATTCCGAAAGTTAATTTTGTTTTAAATTTGTTTTGAAAGACATGAAATGTACTAAAAAAAAAAAAAAACAAATAGCTTGAAACAAATGTTTACCTTATTCTTATTTTTTGATTTAATGGCAACCCATAGATAAAAGACATCTTTGTATCCAAAAATACAACATTTAACGAACCCATTTTTCTTTAAATAAACACGCACAGAAGAATTTTATCAGTCAAGTCAAAATTTGTAAACAAACATTGGTCAATAGTGGCGCCGCGTAGCGGAGTGGTTTAACATGGCAACGAACCTGCACCCTATCCCTATGGCAACCGAACGCATCACAGCCAGTCACAAATTTTTATCAAGTACATCTGACATCTGACATCTGACAAATGTGTCAAAAGTATTTTTTTTCTCTGAAAAAGCTTGTAACTCTAGAAGTACGCCAATACCTCTGGAAGCATCCCAATGTACCGGCAACTTTTGACGAACAATTGAACCAGACATTCAAGCGACTCGAACTCGAGACTTTTCACATCAGACAACGCAAAAATGCAACTACCCATTTTGATTGTCAACTTTCAATAAGTCATTTTGACATTGATTGTCAATAATTAGGTAATTCGTGCATACAAATAATTTTTTTTTAAATGTCTTTAAGTAAGTTTTGAACTTACGATATTTGTAGGATTTATTAACCGATATGAATTTTCTTTGCAGATAGAGTTCTTCAACCCCTCGTGATAACTTAAAATGCATCAAAAGCTTCGAATATTTTTAATTTTGGTTTTGACTTCGCTGATGATAACGACGTCGTTGTGGCAATTGGTTAATAAAAGGGTTTCGGTTTCGACCACCCGCCGCCGGAAACACACATATCGAACAAACGTCTCTTACAAATATCCAATGAACGAACTCGGCGAAGACGATTATCACAGACTGATCGATCTGGACGATTTTAAATTCATCAAATGCGACGAAATCTGCAAAAATATCGATCCCATACTTTTGGTGTTAGTGCATTCCGCACCGAAAAACGTCCGTAGGAGAAACACCATACGTGAAACGTGGGGGCAATACAGAGACGGAATGAGGACTGTTTTCATGTTGGGGTATTCGGAAAACCAAACTGTTGAAAATATGCTCTTGGAGGAAAATCGTAAACACGGTGATTTCGTTCAAGGGAATTTCGTGGATTCATACAAAAATATAACGTACAAACATATTATGGTGTTTAAATACGCCATCTATCATTGTCCCCAGGCGAAATACATTTTGAAGATAGACGACGATGTCTTCATTAACGTTTATACTTTGATGATGGTTTTAAAGGAGATGTTCTCCCCGAACGGTTGCTCGAATTTATTGCTGTGCAAAATTGCCCGTAAGAAAACGGTTTTTAGAACCAACCAATCAAAGTGGCGCGTTTCCGTCAAAGAATACGCTTTCGATTCGTACCCTGTTTATTGTCCGGGTTTCGTCGTGCTTTATTCCCAAGATGTTGTCTTCACTTTGTACAAAGAAGCCCAAAAAGGTGATTATTTTTGGATCGACGACGTTCATGTGACCGGCACTTTGGCGCAAAGAACCAACATCACGCATACAGATCTCAAGCCGTACCTTTTGAGGCATGGCTTCGTTGAAAGTGCGTCGTATTACAAGGGCAATTTTTTGTATTCACACGAAGATTTGGACGACGATCAGATGAGAATATTGTGGGCGTACCTCTTTAATTATACGAGCAAACGATTCCTGTGAAAGTGAAAGTTCAAATAAATTTGACGTTTGTGTCCGTTTTAAGTGTTTTGTTGCTTGGGATGTTGAATTTTTAAAGTTGATGGAATTTTGAATTTTGAAAACGTTTTTATGGGTCTGTTATTAAAATATAAATCATATTCTAGAAAATTTGCAATCAGCGTTGCAAAATTGGGTTCCTCATTGATTTCTGGGAAAATCATGCAAGTAGAATTGGGTTCCATCAGAATGTGTTTAATGGGTGTAACCCATTTTATTTATTGGACCTAAAAACTTCGAATATGTCTATGAAAGTATTAGTTTGGGTTTAAATCATATATCTGATGGGTTTAACCAATCAAAGACGTAAAATATGCACGTTCATCAGGTTGGGTTCAATTACCAACAACGTTAGTCGAACCTAATGCTATGGGCTGATGCTATCATATCATTCGAACCCATCCATGATTTAAACCCATTTGAACGCCTTTTCTGGACTAAACCTACGATTCCATATTTGCACGAACCTTTTTTGTTGAACCCAAATAAAAAAATTTGGTTCAAATTAAAAATTAGGTTGGTTATTTAAAATTTTTAATCAAAAATGTGCCAAAAATAATTTACTGCCGTTGAGTGAACCCAATTCTATAGATTAAATTCATTATTTACATGATATATTGAATATCATGTTTACTTCTACTAATCCATTTTTTCGACTAAAACCAATTCTATTGTTTGAAGCTATCATAAGTTTTTGAATCCATTTTCTCAACTGAACTCATTTTCAAGTCATTTAAGAATCAGTCCTAGAAACCTGTTTATATGTAAGTGTAAAAGTAAACACCGGATAAATTTTTAGATGCGCTACTGATTCAACCCATTTTTTTGTTTAACCCATATTTGATCGAACCCAATTTTATGATTTGATCTCAGCCTGGGAAAAGAACAATTTTTTAAAAATATTTTTAAATAAAGGGTTGATGTCATGGGACGACAGATGAAATTTTAATGAATAATATTCAGTTAATTAGAATATTCATTAAGACTGTACATAGAGGCCAAATTACTTAAAACTTAGTCGCAATAATGCATATGTTCGGTACGTTCTACGTAATTAAGGCTGGGAATACATGAGCGTTGTTTTGCGTGGCGCTCGAGTGGAACAGGCCTTACTGTAGATACATGCGCCTAAATAGGCCGGGAATACACGAGCGTCTCTTTTAGGAAACTTTTTTTCATAAAAGTAATATTTTTTTTGTTTTAAATTCGACTATGGGTCCAGATAAACTTAGTACCTAATTATAGATTACAATATATTTTTGTCTGTCAGAGAGGAATAATATATATTTTAGTTGTAGTTTTAGTAATTTCGCACAATACGTATTTTGCCGTTTGTTTTGTGCGGAATTTGTAGGAAACAATGGGAAGTTCGCGAATCAAAAAGCGAAGCTTTTGCAAAGAAGGTGCTAATTTAATAAAATTTGCGCTATGAATTTTTTTGTGGTTTTTTTATTTTTGTAATTGCGTTCAACCATAAATACTCATTTAGTAAATTAGTTTTAGTGAAGAAAATTTTCAATTTGGAAATTTTATTAATGAGTTCTTTACATTGTTCGTTGAATGTCTGCGTTTACGTCGTAAATTAGGTTTGTGATAATTGTAAATAAATTCAGATCGTTTCTAGACTAGTTTTCGAATTGTGAAAATTTATGCAAAAATAATAAAATATATGAATATTATTTTGTTTTTATTTCATTAAAAAATCTATCGATGACTCTACAGTTTTCTATACAATCTTGAACGAAGTTGCAACTCCAGCCGCTAGATGGCGCTACACACTCAAACTAATCCAGAATTTCTCAACATTTTACAAAAGTTTCATGAAAAAAGTTTATACTCTTTTTAATAAACGATGATTTTTTTCAAGTGGCATTCATTTAAGTTTATGTGGAAATAATTTTGAAAATGTTGAAAAAATTGTTCCTTTTTGGAAATTTTGTGTAATATATGGTTTTGTATAAATTTTTCTTGCAATTCAAATGATTTAGTTATATATTCTTAAAACTCAAAATTTTTTATACTAAATACTCAAAATCTTATCAGTTCAATCGAAACTTCACATTCACCAACTTCATATTTTTAAAATTTTAAGTTACTTTTTCCAATTAAAAAACATAAAAAATTTCGAAAAAGAAATGATTCCATTCCTCGATTTCTTGTTATTGTAATCGCCTTTTTCTTTTTTTCTTTTCTCAACTGATATTTACAACCTTCAATTTTTGGGAATTTTACATTATTCCTCCTCGCTAATTAGCTCCACTGATTTTATAATTTATTTGTTCTCTTCTTAATTTCAAACGTTGCATTCTTTGCTCCTATTTACCATTTTCTATTTGATCTTATCTTCTCGTTGCTTGAGGACGTCAGCTACATAAAAAATTAATTTTTAAATATTCGATTAATTATTTAAAATTATCGATTTAAAATATTTATGAGAAAACATAAACAAAGATAAAATTGGGGTAAACTGTTAGGAGAAGGAAGAAGAAAGAAGACAGAAGCGAGAAATGACGGTAACATAAAATAAAAAAATACTGTAGATAAAAAGTCTCGGATGCATTACGAATGATAAAGTTCATAAAAATTGTTTAACATTTCGATCTACAAACTTTTTCCCTTTATTTCCTTCAACATATCTTGGGTTCACTTCTGTTTTTTTTTTTTTTTTAATTTAAATTAAAAATCTGAATATCAGGTAATGTTGAAAACATATTTCGGTTGGGTTGGGTTAGGTTGGGTTTAAATTAAACATCAGACTGATCATAGTGAGCGATTTACAATTTTGTTAGATATTTTTAAAATCTGAATATCAGGTAACGTTGAAAACATATTTGGATTGGGTTGGGTTTAAAATAAACATCATCATCATCGGGGGCGATTTACAATTTTGTTAGACATTTTTAAACATCTGAATATCAAGTAACGTTGAAAACATATTTGGGTTGGTTTACGCTTCTGCTTGAAATTTAATAGAAATAATCATCAACATATTCACTATCTTTTGAAAATGTGAAGTTTTTGAGATCAGACAAGATGTAATATAAAAATTCCAACCAAGTCCACCTACAGTTCCAACCCAATTACAATCTAAGTCCAATTACAATCCAAGTCCAATTACAATCCAAGTCCAATTACAATACAGGCCCAATTACAATAGCAGTCCATCTACGATCCCAACCCAATTATAATCCCAGCCCCATTACAATCCCTACCAAATTACAATCCCAAGCCAATTACAATCCCAGACTAATTACAAACCCAACCCAACTACAATCCAAAGTCAATTACAATTCCAGACTAATTACAAACCGAACCCCGTTAAAATCCCATGCCAATTACAATCCCAGATTAATTAGAAACCAAACCAAACTACAATCCAAAGTCAATTAGAATTGCAGACTAATTACAAACCCAACCCAATTACAATCCCATGCTAATTACTATCCCAGACTAACTACAAACCCAGCCCAATTACAATAATAAACCCAACCAATTATGTATCAGACTCTTTCCTTTTTATATGATTATTTTCCTCCATATTTCACAGTTTTTTTTTACATTTTATTTGCAAATTAAAAATTTTAATTCATTTGGTTTAAAATGGTTATAATTAATTTGGTTGGGTTGGGAGTTAATAGGGTCGAGGTAATTTGGTGAAATTATTTGCAATTTCATTGCAGGAAGAAAATTAGTTCGTTGGTAATCGGAAGCAAAAAATTCCTATGTGCTTCAGGCACTGGAAAAATCGGGGTGCTGAATGATGGACTTGATTTGAAAAAGTGAAGAAAAATGAGAATAGAGTGAATAAGGCTCTACGCAATTTCTGATTGAAAAAACAAATTTCAGAAGAAGGCTAAAAAGTAAACCAATTGAAGAAACACAAACTGGATGATTTTCGATCGAAAAAACAATGACCAGAAGGAGATAAAAATGTAAACCAATTGAAGAAATACAAATTGAATGATTTCTGATTTTAAAAAAACGAAATGCCACGTGAAGATAAAAAATGAAACCAATTGAAGAAACACAAAATGGATGATTTTCGATTGAAAAAACAATCACTTGAAGGAGATAAAGATGTAAAACAATTGAAGAAACACAAACTGAATGATTTGGTTGGGTTGGGAGTTAATTGGGTCGAGGTAATTTGGTGAAATTATTTGCAATTTCATTGCAGGAAGAAAATTAGTTCGTTGGTAATCGGAAGCAAAAAATTCCTATATGAGGTCGTGGAACCCCACCATTCAGATTTTAATAATCTACTTTTTTTTGTAAATTAAATGTTTTAATATTAAATGTATGGTATTTTAAGCGACGTAATTTCTTTTCTGTTTTGTTCTTTCATGGACAGTTCGATATAATGACAACTCAGCGCCGCCTGGTGCAACAACGTTGTAACGACGTTGCGCCAACATCGCACGTTTGAATTCGAAATGACCTCCACGTGTGTCCCTTTAGAGGGAAACCGTCGATACCGCGACTTAAAAGTGACTTAACGGCGGTGAATTTAACATGAATGTGAATAGTCACCTGCACATTGACTTTTCAGTATTATATCCGATCTATTTCCGTGTGCGACAATCGTTTTGCCATGGCAACAGACCACCACAATCATGTAATTACCGGTCAAAATGCTACATACGTTCGAGTCGTGCCGGCAATGACGACGTGTGGAAAAATCAATTATTTAAAGTGACATATTTATGTCTCTGGGCGTTGTCCTTTCCATTTCCCAAAGCTAATTATCAAAGCGTTTATATCTGCGGAGCTTTGGTGCCGTTTAATTAAAAGTTTTCTTAATTGGCTTCGTAAAGGTTCGACCAGAAATTTCCTTTTTGTTTCATTAGACCGAATATGTAAAGCTTGTTTTTTTTTGGAATTGGACATATATTTTTCTTATTTGGTAAATTTTTTGTTATCAAAATAAACTAGTTTTTGTAAATTCGAAATTTATTTCCAAGATCAGATTTCAAACATTTTGATTTGTGATTGTAATCGAGTTGGGATTGTAAATGGGTTAGGATTGTAATTAGATTGTGATTGTAATTGGGTTGAGATTCTAATTGGGTTGAGATTCTAATTGGGTTGAGATTGAAAGTGAGTTACGACCGTAATTGTTTTGCTGTAATTGGGCTGGGATTGTAATGGGGCTGGGATTATAATTGGGATGGTAATTACGTTGTGATTGGAATTGGAATTGAATTGGATCAGATTGTCCTTAAGATCAGAATAGAAATTGACTGGGGGGCACAGAAAAAAATATATACTGATCAGTTGGTAAATTAGCAGATGAAGTTTTCAATAGTAAGCAAAATTGTTCTTCAGCTCGTTCCAGAACATGGGATTTTTTTCGTCTTTTCTGGAACGAACCGAAGAATACTTTGAATTATTGACAAACGAAAAAAATAGGTCATCATAATCATAATCAACTAGAACTGATGAAGGGGGTGCAAAGGCGTGAAATTCAAAAAATCTCGGATCTCGGATGAATCAGTTTCAAGGCACGATGTGGGCGAAGGGAAAGAAGATGAAACATGATGAGGTTTTCAAATGTAGGAGGCACGTTGGACAATAACAGCTTTATGTATATTGTGAGGTGCCCAGGAAAATAAGATACTTAGAGGAGAATTTGTTTCACTGTGAACATGTGGAGAGGATGAATTAAATAGGTAGATTTCAGAAAGTATATGCAAGTAAAAAGATGCGTTTAGGAAAGATTAAGCTCCAAGTACTGGGAAAGAAAAAACAGAAGAAAATAAGTCAGAACTTTATGACATAAAAGTGAAAATTTGGACGAGAGACGTAGGTGGAAAATGAGATTGAATAAAATGATACTGTAGCAGGACGATGGACAATGAAAATTGAAGAAGATTGTATAAGGACACAATTTTTTTTATCCTTGTGGAAGTTTGGGAAGATGTGGAAAGAGCAAAATAAAATAGTGGTTGAGGAAATGTGCTTTAGGGTGTCCTACTGGAAGAATTGGGGCAGTGGGCGATGGACTTGATTTGAATAAATTCGCCACGAAATTTCTGATTGAAAAAACAAACAAACTAATTCAAGAAACAGAAACTAGATGATTTTCGATCGAAAAAACAATGACCAGAAGGAGATAAAAATGTAAACCAATTGAATAAACACAACCTGAATGATTTCTGATTGGAAAAAAAAAACAAAGCCATGTGAAGACAAAAAATGAAACCAATTGAAGAAACACAAAATGGATGATTTTCGATCGAAAAAAAAAACAATTGACCATTAGGAGAAAAAATGTAAACCAATTAAAGAAACACAAACTGAATGATTTCTGATTAAAAAAAAGAAAGCCATGTGAAGACAAGAAATGAAACTAATTGAAGAAACACAAACTGCATGATTTTCGATCGAAAAAACAATGACCAGGAAGCAGATAAAAATGTAAACCCATTGATGAAACACAAACAAAATGATTTCTGATTAAAAAAAAAAAAACTAGCAAATGCCATGTGAAGACAAGAAATGAAACCAATTGAAGAAACACAGACTGGATGATAATCGATCGAAAAAAAAAAAAACAATGACCAGAAGGAGATAAAAATGTAAACCAATTGAAGAAACACAAACTGAATGATTTCTGATAAAAAAAGAAACAAATGCCAAGCGAAGAAACCAATTGAAGAAACACAAACTGGATAATTTTCGATCGAAAAAACAATCACTAGAAGGAGTTAAAAATGTAAACCAATTGAAGAAACACATATTGAATGATTGAAAAAAAAAAACCAAATGGCCCATGTAAAGACAAAAAATGAAACCAATTGAAGAAACACAAAATGTATGATTTTCGATCGAAAAAACAATGACCAGAAGGATATAATAATGTAAACCAATTGATGAAACACAAACTGAATGATTTCTGATTGAAAAAAAAAAAAACAAATGCCATGCGAAGACAAAAAATGAAACCAATTAAAGAAACACAAACTGGATGATTTTCGATCGAAAAAACAATTGACCAGTAGGAGATAAAAATGAAAACCAATTGAAGAAACACAAATTGAATGATTTCCGATCGAAAAACAAATGACCAGAAGACACCAAAAAGGCAAAAAAAAAAATTGAAGGAAAATACACCGAATGAATTTTTAGTTGTGATTATCCCAGTGTGCTTATAACTAGTTTTGTTTAAACGTATACGGAAAACGTAATTATTTTGCCACGTGTACCAATTGTTAAACGCAAATTTCCAAAACAATTCGCAGTTCGTAATTTATTCCGAAGCAATTCCTTGCATTCTTTCACGTTTTGCAACCTCAGGAACTCGTTAATTTTATGTCACTCGCACGATTGATTACGTCGTTTCCAACTCTTAATATAGCATTACGACCCTGATTACGAATTCTTTTCATAGCAAACGAAAATTGCCAGTTGTTCAAGCAGCAATCGATAGGCGTGAGAGTCCTTTTTTGAAGAACAAATCGTAGTTGAAATTCTTGGCGCGCGCGTTTTCGAAGAGTTTGCGCCGTTTGCAAACGACGACGCGTCGACTAGTCGACGTTTCAGGCGACGCGACGCATTTAACCTGAAAAACGCGAATACACTTATTATGAAATAGTGAGTGCAGTCGCATTGTCGTACGTTTTCCCCGGAATATTTATTTATTTATTTGCAAAGTATGTATATTTTGTGTGATGCACGGATTTTTGTGTTTTAACGTATTGCGTCTCGTGAAGTTTGTGTATGTTAAACAAAATAAATCTATTTATACGTTTTTGTGGAGCGTTGGTATTTCACGAATAAATATTAATTTTTTGCAGCTTGTGTTTGTCTCTTGCTTTTGGCTTTTTTTCTTAAAGAATTATATGCACATCTATTAAAAAATAAATAAATTATTAAAATAAACGGCGTTTCAGAAAAATAATTTTGAATCATCAAAATTTAATTAAAAGAATCAAATTTTCTTCCAATGAATAATATTATGTTGATAGCTTGGATTCAATTCAAAGAGAAAAAGAACGCAACCCAATAGGTTCTCGGTTTAGTTTAGTTTCATTTGAAACACAAGTGCAAGCCAACCCAATACCTGTTGAAATATTGTTCAGAACTAGCTACTCTCATCAGTTAAATTACAGGAAGAAATTAGATCAAAAATTATTCTGAATTACTGAAGTTAATCATATTGATTTCGATTTAAGTGGAAACCAGCCAATACTGATGACGCTGAACATGCTATTATTGAATTCAGTTCAATCCCAAGCCAACCCCAACTTTATCTCTTCATCTTGAAAATTCTTCTGCTGAATTCAAGTCAAGTTATTTAGTTTTAACATTCGTAAGCCGCGTAAGCCTTCAAGCAACATTAATTTCCCAGCACGTTTTAAAGTTTTTAATTGATTTTCTCTACTTGTATGGAATTTACGGATTCAGTAATGGGCGTGGCCTATTTTTATTGGTTTTATTGATATTTTTCTCAAAGGTTGGATATTTTGAAAAGCACGTGGGACGCGTTCCTTAACACATTAAGAAAAAACGTGTTAACCCAATCCAACACGTTTTCAAATTTTGAATCAATAATTGGCAATAATTTGAGAATTCCGTGTTTAATTTAAAGTGTTAAATTTTTGAAGAAAAAGATTAAAATGTGGAAAATCAGAAAATCGAATACAACGAAAAATTTAATTCAATTGTTCTTACAAAAAAAAAAAAAATGAAGAAATTTTCAAACACAAATCAAAATCATGGATATTCTTACAAAATGTACACGGGGTTTTGGGAGAAAAGTTGGAGGGAGACGTGGAAAGGGAAGAAAAACAATGGCCATAATTAATTAAATATTTTTAATTGGATTTAAGTAAGAGACGGTAAGGAAGAGACGGTAAGAGACGAAACTGTCACCATTAAAAGAATCAACAAAAAATTGAAGAAATGTTTAAAAGAAAATAATGGTCAAGCCTACAAAATGTACAAGGGGTTTTGGCAGAAAAGTTGTAGAAGGGCGTGGAAAGAAATAATGGAAGAAAACCAATCTAATAATCTTCTATTAAACACGCCTATAATATTGTGTCTTCTCAAACCAAAAACAAAAGATAACTAATTTTCAAAACCAAAGAAAATCAAATTGACAAAATAAGATTTTGGTTTCCTCTGTAATTGGGTTCGACCCGTTAAGGTGGTAGAGCAAAATTGGTTAAGATCAAAAAAAAAAAAAAAATAATAAAAAAATGTTAAAAACTATAAACAACGTAGTTCATATCCGGAATTCCTAAGCCAACTTAGTTCAATTTATAACAGTCGTTTTTTGTTATTTCGGTTGCTAACAAAAACAAATAAAACACGATATTTAAAACAGCTGTGTTTAGTTTCAACCACAACGAAAACATTTCCTTTCCTTTAATTTCAGCTCTTGAATTATTCAACCAATGGCACCGCTCCAAAATGTCGATCTAGTTTCTTGCTTACCGTCGGACTTTCATAAATACGCACGAAATTAAATTAGTTTTATTTTATTTTAAGTTTAATTTGTATTTTGATCAAGTAAGCTGGGCACGTTCGCAATTCGCCGTTTTAAAATATTAAAGTACGTGTTGCAAGCGCGTCTTCTTTTGTTCGTTTCTGATGGAAACTCAACAATAAAAACTTCCATTGGGCGAGCGTTTTCTAATAAAATATAAAAATTGTAGCAAAATATTATGGTATAGAAAAAAAAGAAGATATATTATTAATTGTTACATTTAATAGTTTAATGGATCAATGTTTTTGCAATGTCTAGGGTTGAAATCTTAGTTAAGGTTAAAAAAAATTTTTAAAACTTCAAACCGATAAGACTGTTCAGTTTAGGTTTTTATTATTCTGATTAAATTTTGACCAAAAGAAGAAGTAAAAGACGACAACGAAAAAAGAAGAAAACGACTATGAAAAAAGAAGAAGACGACGACGAAAAAGAAGAAGGCGACGAATAAGAATTATCTTGTTTAATCGTCTCTAAATTTTTCCATTCAGTTGCAGAAACGTTTACAATTTTTTTTTGTGGCAGGTGGCGCTCTCAGAAGTGAGGATTTCGCCGGAAATGGCTACCGCTCCCAATCAAGTCCAAGTCACCAATGGACACCGTAGTCAAGATCAAGATTACGCCAAAACAATTTTTGGAGGTAAGCGATGTAAGTACCCGCAGACAGATTTAATTTTGTTTTTTTTCCTCAGCCACCGATGGGAAAAATCGTAAGTAAAACCTTTTCTATTTTTATGAACTTTTAGTAATAATTTTGTTCTCGAGATTATCACAAATGTTAGGATTTTGAATTAATAATCTTGAATCTTCTTATCCTAAAATATCAAAGATGAACTTTTGTAAAAAAATAGCCATACCAATGGAGCAATATTAGAAATATGGTAATTATGAATAGAAAAAGTCAGAAAGTGTCTAATAATCAAAAATTTGTTCTTCATTTAAGTCAGAATTTTAAAAGAAAATTAAAACGAATATTTTTAAAAATTTTGATAAAATTCGTGTAAAGATATTTTTTATTCCATTTCCAATTTGCTGTTCTTAAAGTCTTCTGATTTCATCTTTTCAAACTATGGTTATAGTTTTCTTCATTTACCACTACTTTAGAGGAGCGAAGGACAGCAGAAGGTTTTACCTGCTTATTTCGAGTGTCTTCTTTTGTTATTTTCGCGAAGAATAAATTTTCTCTGTTTTGCATCTTCCTCTCAAGCATGAAGGAATCCAAAGAAAGACGTGAAGGAAGAAAGGCTTTTCTTTTTTCATTTTATCATCAAGCGATTTTTGCAAAAACTAAACTACATCAAAAGGAAAAGATAAGAAGGGATAAAGGAGCTTTTTTGCATTCTTCGCCTCCACTTCTTTTGAATTTAAAGTCAGAAGCAAACACAACATCCCGCTTTCACTTAAACCATAGATCTCGTGGTCTTCTTTCTTTTTATGGTTAATTTCATGAATTTTGGATAAGTTGGTGCACATTACTAAATACATTATTGAAATTATTTAATAAAGTTTTGTACTTCGTTCTTAAAAAAAAAAAAAAATGACCTCATAAAGGAAAAGCGGTGAAGGATAATTTATGGTTTACTGTTTATACTTGACGTTTCGCTGATCGTACTGTCAGCTTCTTCAGAAGTTTTCTAAAGACTGTCAGTCAGTCAGTTAGTCTTTAGAAATCTTCTGAAGAAGCTGACAGCACGATCAGCGAAACGTTAAGTGTAAACAGTAAACCACGGCGATACTCGAAATCCTTCTACTATGGACAACGGCCGTGATAGCCAAAATTGTACTGAAGGATAATTTGTCGGAATTTTTTTACCTTGTATTTTTCTTAGACAGACAAAAGGACGAGAATTTTCTCGAAGATGGAAAGTCGTGTCATCATTTTGATAAATTATCAAATAATTTTCGCATTATTTTTTCTTTTCTTCAAAAGTTAATTCCTCAAAGAAAAGAGGAGACGTTCCTGTTGCTATTAATTTTATTCTCACTGGAAATGAAGAAAGAAAAAAAACTTTAACAGAATAAGAGGTAGAAACATTAGACATGTTTTTCGATTGACATAATTTCTTATCAGAAATGGAACAAAATTAAAGAAGAAGACGTAAATTAGATTGTAAAGGTTTTTCTACTTTACTTCTTATCTTCTTTTCTTCATTTCAAAAGTTAGACACCAACAGAACAATACTGAACAGAGAACCATGTGAGATCATCAAGGAAGATGAAACCACATTTTGGAAATATTTTCTCCTTCGTATTGTTTAGATTTTGTGATAATTTTGGTCGATTTTACTTGATTCTTTAGTGAACAACCTGAATCAGAACAAAATAATTTTATTATGGAGTTGGTTTAAAAAAATTAAATAATAACAACAATAATAGTAATAGTGAAAGTAAAAATAAAATTAATATTTCTTACAAAGATTTCAGTAATTGATAAGCATTTCAGACAAAAATAAATAATAAGAGCGACACATGCACAATCAATTATTATTTAATTTATTAATTAATAATAATAATAATAGTAATAGTAAAAGTGTTATAATAATAAAAATTTAAATTTCTTAGTCTTACAAAGAGTTCAGTAACTCATGAGCTTTTCACAGAAAAATAAATAATAAAACGACGAACGCAGCCCCAATCTAATATTAATTAACTGATTAATTTTTTTTATAATAATAATAATAATAATAATAATAATAGTAAATTAACATTTCTTACAAAGATTTCAGTAACTCACGAGCTTTTCACATAAAAACAAATAATGCAACACACTCAATCTATTATTAATTTTTTGATTAATAAATAATAATATTAATAATAATAATTAATATTTGTGTTAGAAAAAAAGTTGAGTAACTGACGAGCTTTTCGCACAAAAATAAATAATAAATTGACAAACACATCCTCAATAAATTATTAATTAATTAATCAAAAATAATAATAATAATAATAAAAATTAATATTTCTTTGTTCTTCAAAGAGTTTAACTGAGGTGTTTTTCACAAAAAAATAAAAAAATAAAACAACAAACACATCATCAATCAATTATAAATTAATTGATTAATTAATAATAATAATAAAAAATTCCAGTAACTGGCGAGCTTTTCATCCTCAATCAGTTATTAATAACGAACATGTAGCTTCATCGTTAGCGGTAAAAAAATCAATCGCTAGCGTCGTTTCATATTGTTATTCGTCGTGATATCGAAACGGTCTAATACATTAATAACGAAGCGGTTTCATGCGCGTGACCAAACGCTCGCAACGTTATAAATCTTATAATACAACCGCTTTTCATAACGAATGTACGGAGAATTTTTCTCGAATCCGTGAAATGTACAGTTAAGTGCGCGTCGTGCTTTCGCCGAATTTCACTCGAAATTTGTTTTAACGAGTTTGGGGAAAAATCAGCGGTGCAAGCGAAGATTTGTCGGCTATGCAAGATAAGCCGAGATCTCATACTGCGTCTACAAGAAGCATGTACTCAAACGGTAATTATAGATTTAAGATCGTGAACGGTTTCGTAATTTAGTCCTCATCAGAACGTTTTTTTTTGTTAGGAAAAATTTCATCATGGAGGGTAATTTTCTAGTCTAGAGGGAGTCGTAATTTCTCGCACGTGTATGTAATTTCAAACGACAATTGACGTCAAACGGTGTCATTAATCAAAATTTATAATACATTTTTTATCTGAGGTTTTTTTTTTGTTCTGCTTGATGTGCTCGTGGCGCTCCCAGGTTTATTATTATTATAAATTTTTTATTTTGGTTCAAATCTTGGTTGGGTAATTGATTTTTTATTTCGTAATTATTCCGATCTGCTAAAAAAATGTCGATTTTAAATATGTCATAATAAGGCCGGATTGATTATCCTCACGAAACCGAGAAAGTAAACAAACGAAGTAATCTTGCGATTTTATTCGTGAGCGTATAATGAGATCCGTTCGTCGATGGTCGGGCGTGACCGAAATCGACCGAACGTGGGCGGGAGCTTTAGAGCTTTCGGCGGTCTTGGCAGTATATTTTCACTTCGTCCGTTGAGTATGTCTGTGTACTGAGTACAAGTACGTTTACATTGAGTAAACATGACGGAAGGTTAGTTGTGTTCGAATCCCTGCATGATTACCTCATCTTTGTTGTGAGATTTTTTTTTCGAGCGGTGATTAGTTTTGAAAATGCAAATAGACCGGAAGTGCATGAGATTAAATTCATTTTTGCTGTAAAACGCATCGAAATAAAAATATTT
The DNA here is from genome assembly GCA_018397195.1 of Lethrus apterus. Taxonomy (NCBI): domain Eukaryota; kingdom Metazoa; phylum Arthropoda; class Insecta; order Coleoptera; family Geotrupidae; genus Lethrus; species Lethrus apterus. The sequence goes on along the minus strand of JAFFZR010027448.1, from coordinate 188 downwards.
TATTAAAAATTTCTCCCTCCCTCCCTCTCAGTCAGTCTCAGTCCAGATAACTTCTTTAAGACAAGTGGTGAGAGGGAAGGGAGAAAAAAAAATTAAAAAATCTTTATTGGTATAAATTATACTCCCAGCAATCATTATATCGATGGCATTTAAAGATTGCATTTGTTTTTTTTTTATTTAAAAAAATC
>JAFFZR010027447.1:0-76354 GCA_018397195.1 Lethrus apterus | reverse complement strand
GCTAAAGACGTATTGGGGGTTTCTTCCACATTTAGCAAAACATTCATTTCTAATTCTTCATCTAATTTTCGCACTAGAACTTTTGGTTTCTTGAATGCACCAAATTGTCGCAAATTAGCTTCTAATCTGCAAAATGTTTGAAAGCTAGGAAGATTTCTATCTGGATAACTTGTTTCATGGCGTACTTAATTGCGTTTCACTGTGATCACATTTCAATTGATTTTTACGGCTACGGTTCGTGCAAAATATGATTTTATTATATCGCTGTGTTCAGAAAAAAAAGTAGAATTCGAAAAAAAGAAAAAAAAGATATGTTGTCATTAAAAAAAAAAAAAAGTTGACAATCGTTGTTCAGAGGCGCTTCAAAATAAAACATATTATTTACTGCCAGTTTATAGCGGGCTTTGAACAATTCATTGCGGTTTTTGAATTTTGAAAATCGGATGACTAATAACGATACTACAGCTCTGTCCGTTTTTTATGCACCTCCCTGTATATCCTTAAGTAAATAGTGTAACTAATTCTGTACACTCCATATCGATGGGTAATTCATGCTATTATAAACAATATCTCATTATTGATATTTATTTTCACAGCATAAAATACCTATTATGAATGATGAGAAAAATCCTTTTTACGATTTTAAAAATATAAGAACCGTCGTTTCTACGGATTTAAAACTAAGGATCTAACCTACACGCGCCGTAAAAACTATTTCTTTCTCGCACGTATTTTCATATTTGAGAAATTTATATTTTCACACCCTTAGAGGATGTGGACGTACAAAATTAATTTTTTTAACGTAAAGTGTTATGTATACAAACTTTAGAAGTAATCAGAAATTTACTTCCAAACTTGTAACTGACACTTCAATATTCAAAACTCAAAGCTTCACAATGTGCAACTTTAACGTACCGAACTGCCATTTTCAAATACGGTGACCCACTCCAAGCTCTACATATAATAGTTCAAAACTTGTACTTGCAAGCAACATATTAAAATATTAATTCATTCATTATTTTGTTACACAACATCTATATGAGCCTCAAATATCAATTTAAAAATCTTGCATAATTGAAAACTTTCTTCGATAAATTAACATATTTTGTTTCAGAAATGCATGAAAACAATGCCAAAACACGATAAAACAACAAACACGAAACAAAATAGTACAACAAAGTACGATTCCGATGACGAATCACTATCAAGTTGGTTCTACTGTGAAGACGGAATACAATTCATGAAATTTTTCGTTCTGGCAAACACCGCATTCGTCTTGCTCATGATAACTTGGTCGAGCATAAAAGCGATCATCAGTTCTTTGTATTAACCGAGATGTTTTCACTGTTGTATCGAGGATTTTTATTCGGCTTCGTTACGTTGTGGTACACGTTAACGATCTGGAATGTCATCGACAACTACTTCTGTGAAGAATTTAAAAAATTTCTGCGTCACGAATTCGAACTGAACGAATACACAAAACCGAGTAAAATGAACGTTTTAAATGTGAAACCCCATTATAGCAAAACAACCCTTGCATATTACTTTAAAAACATAGTTTACGATATGAAACACGTTTGCGAAGCAATAGATTACCTGATTTTCTCATCACGTTAGTCCTTAGTGTAGTTTATATTACATAAGATCTGTAGTTTATATTACATAAGATCTCATCCTACCTTTAGTATTTTTCATAAAGCCTGCAACAAAAAAAAGTGAGGTTAGATACGTAAATAAAACGAACGGCGCAGATGGTTCTATTCTTAAAATGTGGGCGTAGTGCAAGTTTTTGTGATCGAGTTTTTACCTTCATCGTCGATGGTTCGAAGAATGATTCAATACAAACAGGGATAAACCGGCACTATGCGACATGAAAGTTATACATTTTAAACGCAAAAACAATAATTTGATTGGCTTAAATGAACAACAGGTTGTTTACATTGCGATGCTGCACCACCTATTGTGTTTAATAAGTACTAACCGTATAGGAAATGTAGATCACTGTAAAATGTAAATGAATTAAAAATTATGCAGTTTATAGTTGTAAAATATTAAATGATGTAACTACCTTATTAAATAAAGAAAAAAAAAAAAGTTAAATAATATTTAAGTGTCATTGTCCTTTAAGTTATTTATTATATGTTAATTTTCCAAAAAGAAACTACAGATTTCTGTATTACCTGTAATTTAATTACATTTTTAAAATTAAATGTTAACAATAAACATCAATAATTACGTGACAGGTAAGCCGGATAAACATGAGAAAAATCATTATACACACAATATACAAAAAACCAAACTCCTCCCTATATTTAATGCAAGAAAATTATTTTTTGAAAATTATGCATTTTCCGCATACAAATATTGCAAATTCTCTACATTGCCATCAAAGACGTATACCAAGGTCACCACGCCCGGACACAACACCTGGTATACATTCCCATCAATTTAATTAATTGCCTTCATCTATATAAAAATAAATAAATAAAATAAAACGAAGGTGAACTTCCGCTAAACTTCTTATATATATTTCATCTTTAATTATCATAAAAGTTTTTTGAAATTTGTATAAAATGGCTATTATATTTAATGCAACCAAATTTGAGTGATATATTACCTTCGAGATTTTTTAATATTTTTTTTTCAGTTTTGCCTCCAGTCTTCAGAAGCAAATTAAATGTGAGCACCACAGTTTTATTTTGAAAGGATGACAAAATAAATTTTCAAAAATAAATTTTATAGACGATTTTGGCCCCATTTGACATTTATTATGGAATGCCCCCAGTTAAAGCCATACTGATTTCCTCAGTTTGCTTTGGTTAATTTTTCTGTTGGAAGCACCCTTTTTGAAATTTCTACAATTCAACCATTTGGAAATTTTAATAATCTGTTGTTTCAATCGTTAATTTTGAAGCCGTTGTCATATATAAATAAACAATTAAATATTAATACTCGTTAACATATTTTGAATACAATTCAATTTGCATTTCAACTGGACTTTTAAGAAAATTATCACCGGATGTCGCCATTTTAGATGACTATAAATTTAGAAATAAAATTTATTACGATCATTTAATTTGTTATTTAAATGAGAAACAGATACCTAATATTTTCAAAGAAAATTCCTTTATTTAAAAAAATATTTTAGAAAATTCCAGAATTCCAGAATTCTCGATCATCGTTTCAAGGTTGACGTGATAAATCCAACCACCGTTGGAATGCAACAGAAATGTCATTTTTGTTTATATAACGTTATTTTGTAGACCAGCCTACTTATATGATAATAATAAAATAAACAACGCCTTATTGTGATTTTTTTTCCTTTCATTTTTTATTTTTCCGTTCGGAATTATTCAGTTTTTATGCCTAAACTTTTATCTTGGGTTGGTCAAAGATAGATAAACGGTATTTGTAACGAAATGGATTCACACAAAAAGGGCGAGGCTAAATGTTAAATGCAACATTACGAACGCCCATTAAAATTGTAATAAACTAGAACGCGTTTCTGATAGTTCTGATAGTTTTGTTTCTTTCAGATTTCAGCAAATTTTGAATGAGTTTACGTCGATATCGTAGATATACACGCCTTCGTAATTTTCTATGGAAATTAATTTTTTACGTGTCGTTTAATGTCATTTTCTCTAATAAATGAAAGTAAAACTGTATGCATAATAACACGTTTGTATGTCAATGGTAGAAATATTTAAAACTGATTCATTATTTATTGTTGGCGTGTGGATATGATACAAATTTTAAGGAAATACATTTATTAAAATGTTATGTCTATTTTTATTATTTTTCTTTTGTTTTGGAGTTTTGACAAAACTCATGTTATAGTCAAAATCAAACTGTGTCGATCGTATGCAATGCTATCGCAGGTTGGTACTAGCTTACAAGTTGGAAGGTTAATGATAACAATAAAAACCATTAACTTGAACCCTGAAGGTTTGCAATGCAAAATATTTTTATTTTTGAAAAATCTTTTACTCAAGAGCAAGCAACCAGTAAAAAATACAAGACATTCGGAAAATGCACGCCGCTGTCGTAATTCGCACACGTTTAGAACAGAATTCCAATAATTGGAAATCGATCAGAATTTGAAATTGTAGCACGCATTACTGCGACATCAAATTTCCAATAAAATTTATGTGGACGCCTCTTGCCGCTATTTGCGGAAGGTGAAGTTTGTAGCACCAACCTTGTGCTTCGCTTACGTGGGGGCTTAAACTATATAAGCTCTGGACGTAGAGGTGAGGCCGTTTACGACATTGTTGTCTCTCAAGTGTGCGTACAAGATGAAGCTTTACGTAAGTACAGTGATATTTTTTACGATGTAATTTCGCGTTTTAATCGACAAATTTGAAAAATTTGTATAAATTTTAAATTAATAGAATTAGGGGAAATCGGGCAAATTTTTGGAATGTTTTCGTCGCAAATTTTTTTGTTATAATGTGATTGTTATTAAACTGAAAAGGAACCGGATAATTAAAATAAAAGACGTGAGTCACGCCGGATAAGTTAGAAAATTCAAGGCTTTGTTTTTGTTCGATGTTTATTATTATTATTATTATTTTTTTTTTTTGAATCAATCAAATTGTTAATAAATTATTTGTTACAAAACAAAGAAGTTTTCAAGTTTTCAAATTTTTCGTATTTATTATTGTAAGAAATTATTATATATTTACTTTCAACATAAAAAAAGAGGGGCGATACATACAAATTTTTTTTCAGATACTTTCAGCATTTTTCATCACGTTGGCGACCGCCCAAAAATACACAACACCGGTCCCCATCCTAAAACAAATCAACAAACACAACGAGGACGGTTCGTACAGTTACGGTTACGAAGCGGCGGACGGTTCCTTCAAAATCGAATCGAAGTATCCGAACGGCGAGGTCTACGGAAAATACGGTTACGTGGACGATCAAGGAAAATTGCGAGAAATCGAATACGGCGCCAGCAGGCGTGGGTTCGAACCGGCCGGAAGCGAAGTGAACGCGGCACCGCCAACTTTGAAAAGCGACTACCAAGCCGCTCGCCCTCTGGCGCCCAACGAAGAAGACGACGGTCAATATCGCGAAGATCCGGCAGTTTATTATCAAGATGAGACGAACAATCGTAATGCTGATTACGCCGCGCCGAGGTTACAATCTTATCAGCAGGAAACTTATAAACCGGAACCTGTTTACAGACAAGAACCTGTTTATAAACCGGAACCTGTTTATAAACCGGAACCTGTTTATAAACCGGAACCTGTTTATAAACCGGAACCTGTTTACAGACCGAAACCCGTTTATAGTCAAGAACCTGTTTTTAAGCACGAACCCGTTTTTGAACCACAGTTGATTTCTCGCCCACAACAAACTTATCGCCCACAAGAAACGTATCGCCCACAAGAAACTTATCGCCCGCAACAAACTTACACACAAACTTATCAACCCCAACAGACTTATCAACCGAGTTACCAACCGCAACCTGCTTATAGACCAGTTACGAAATTCAATTTTGGCTCTTCGGAACCGAGCTATCAGTCTCCATACAATTCACATAATCCAGCAACTAACGTTGATTACAACTCTGGATCATACTCAGTACAGTATTAGAGTTAATATTTTTTTGCTGCCATTTTATGTTAATATCGTGGCTCGAAAGGTCAGAAATGTAATTTTATGTGCGAAATGTAACAAAAATGTACGTTGAAAAATTATAATCAACTTTGTTTAAAACAATTTCGATTAAATTTTTGTTGAGTTGAGGTTGATTAATTTTTCACTTTATGAAGAAAACTCTATGCCTAGTCTCTTCGCATGTCGTGTACGTCTCATCGAAACTATCAAAATATCTTGTACATATAGAAACGTAGGATAAGTACTTATAAATCAAACAAAAAAAATGTAATTTGTTGTAATAAATTATGTGATATTTATATAAAGTTGCGTTTTCGTTTCGAAATATTGTAGAAAAGTTTACGTAAGTCAACGTATGATAGTGAACCAGATACCCACTTTTGACTTATCACCTGTCGTAGAAAGTACAAGTAACGGTGGCGACGAGGAATTTAACAGCTCTTTGTCTATTTACAAGGAGTTCCGAACTTGTGTGCGTGGCAGGGTGGAGTCGGAAAACCTTGAACATTCCATTAACATTGTACGTACGACTGTGATCTCTTTTGTGACAGTTTCCAAGCGAGTACGATCGAACGTAGGAACGAACACAAATCACAGGCAATTGCAATTTTGTTGTTATTTTAAACTATGAATCCTGAGCTATTTAAAAATATTTACGAAATTGCACTTTTTCACGAAAAACATTTAAATATTTAAAAAAATCAAAGTTCAAAAGAAATTTAAAAAAAATTTTGCATTTTTTCTCGAAGTTTTCATCATTACACATTATTTAAAAGCACATTACAAATTTGCTTTTAAATAATGTGTAATGATACTAATGATAGATGAAAACCCCTCTACCATTTCAATACAATTTAATAGAATAGCCAATAAATGTCAGGGCCTGGTCTAGGGTGAGACACCCGATACTATTTCCTCAATACATATTTTCCTTCGGTTCACCTATTCCCGACTATGCTAAATGTTAATAAAAATTACAAAATACTGTTGTAGGAACTGTTTGCAAATACTTTGCAAAAACTTTCATTTTTACTCCATTTGTATTCATACGTTTGTTATAATAGCCATTTGCATATTTTAATTTGTCAAGTAAACAGTTCACGTTAATTCCAATCCATAGTCTAGTTTTGAATTTAAATTTTGGCAGGGATATTATTAAGAACTGAAAAGCAAAATAATCATTTTCTTTTGAAGACACATCTTAGTTTTTAAATAAAAATTTTAACACATAGAATTCCGTAAAATCTTTAAAAACTTTGTATGAAGAAAGGAAAATTTCAAACTAAATCCTTTTTATCTTTACCAGCCTACAACGTGTATTGTAAATATAAAATAAAAATATTTAAAAATTTTGAATGAAGAACAGTATACTTCAAAGTCAATCCAAAATTTTTTTTATCCTTCCTACCTGCCTGTCTACCTTCGAATTGTAAAATTTTCATATTTTCTTAAAACAGAAAAAAATATCAAAATTCTTTACTTTTACAATTAATTTTATTACTAAATTTTCGAAAATGATCAAAGCTTTACGAAAAAGCAATAGTTTCTGTATAAAAAAATAACAGTATGTAACAGCAGAAGATACGCTGAAAAACACAATGACAAAAGCTATACACGAGTCAATTTTAAAAATTGAAGATTTCTTGAAACAAAACTTGAAAATAGGAAAACTTTCAAAGAATAGGAAAAACAATGTAATACAAAATCCATATGACAGTGAAAAAAATTTTCTGAGAAAATATACAACTTAAACTCAAAAGAAACATAAAAAAAGAAAAACAAATGAACGAAAAATCTAACAAACAAGTGCAGAGACACAGACGTAGGTCTAGTTTAAAAATGTTATAATTCTAATTTTCAAAATGTTGCTAATATTACCAAAATTATTTTGCAAAAAAAACGCCTAAACTCTGAAATTTTCAAAATAATAATATTTCGTCCTTTCATTTTCTTTTTTTGCAAAAAAAAGAGGACGAGATGCAAGCGTACAAGCAAGAATGAGCGTTGATTAGTTGAAAAGCGAATTGGGAAAATATCTTTATTCTTAAAAAATCTTAGCCAATGAAGGATTCTTTTAAGAAACTGAAACAAAAGAAAAATATGTGTATATTGAGAAAAAAACGAAGTAATTGGACTAAAAGAAAAAAACGAACATAAGATTGCAAGGAAAAGAAGACAGACAATGAACCTTCTAAATGTTAAAGTCTTATAATTCCAATTTTTAAGATTTAGCAAATATGTATTACCAACATTTTTTAAAATTATTTTACAAAAATATCGCCTAAAAAATAAAATAATTTTCCCAAAAGAAAAAATAGAAAAAATTAACACAAAAAACAAGAAATAAGTGTATTGGAGAAAAGCGACGTACTGTGACTAAAACTTGGAAAAATGGAAAAAGTGCATGGAGGAGACACAAAAAAAGGGAAATTGCTATTAAAATGGGTTAAAATGGTTGGACTGGTTTGAACTGGTATAGTTTGAAACAAATAAAAATGATTAAATTGTCAATACATTTTTAACCTTCTTCGTGAGAGCAATTCTCAGAACGGCGACACATTCTTAAATAATTTTTGCAAGGTTTCAGTGACATTAAGGTTACAAATTTTTATAAAAATTGTTTCGCTAAATCCCACATAAAAAAAAGAATGTAAACAACAGATTTTTATTTGTGAATACAAATTTCTGTTCCAAAATTTGATTTATCGATATGATGATTCCTATCCATTTGCAAATTTATTAAAAAATTTTATTTTTTCAAATTACGCTACCGTCGACGATACGATAATTTTAGATGTTCGCACATCGCATGCATATCAATTACGATAAAAATCATAGAATATAAGTTTCTATTAGTACACGGTGCCCATATGAATAAAGGTGAAAGGCTTTAACGCGGCGACTCGGACCAGGAACCCCGGGTTCAGCGACAGACTCCGGGACCTTGCCCCTACTCGGATTGCCATTTAGAGCTTATAAAAGCACCTCGGAGACCCCCGCCTAGGTCCAGTTTTGTGCGTTCGAGAAAACAGCATGTCACCATTAAGATTTGTAAGTAACCTTTGACCCTGTGTTGACATTAAAATTTTAAATATATTATTATTATTACATTTTATGAATTAAAAATTATTTATTTCATGTGATAAAAAAGTACAAAATTTATAATAAAAGTCCCAAAAAAATTATACACCTTTAAATGTTGGTAGTAGTGGTTGATATCAATCATATTTATTATCGATCGATCGATCATCAAAAATTATTTGATATCATGGTCTTTTGGTGAAATTTTTGGAAATCGAATTATGTTAAAAATATATGACTCGACACTTAATAACAAAAAAATTAATCTATCACTGAAAATTAAAGTTTTCCCTCCCGAAAGATCTGGAAGGATATAAGATTGTTCATCGCAGGAAAACAAAACGAATTTTTAAAAATCTGAATATATTGTTATTAATTATTATTATAATATTATTATTGCTTTCCTTTAGAGTCTTTTTTAAATCATTTCTTGCATTTTCTCCTTTATGCAAAAAAATTGCAATTCATATTACATACAAGAAAAGAATTTTTTATCATTTTAAACTTTAACTGACCTTGATCCTGTTTAACAAGATTGTCGTTTTCATAGCGACTCCTCCCTGTTTCGCAGCAATTTCAATGCTAAGTTAATACATATACACCTTGATAATTCAAGAATAAATAACGAGGAATGCGAGAAATTCATAAAAAATGTGTGGCACATACTTTAATTAAAGCTTTTCAATTAATTATTATTAAAATAATGTTTACTGGAAAGAATTTACGGCGTCGTTAATTTTATTGTAATTTATTTATTTAAAACAGCTAGAAGTAACGGAAACTGACCATTAATCCTTGATCTGCAATTATTAAACAGTTACAAATTTTTATTTTAGTTTCAAATTTTTTATTTAAATAAAGGCATTTGTAATTATTAACAATAAATACCAAACAGATCAAGAAGTATAACTCGATTTGAATTTCGCGCACAAATTATTTTAACGTTGGTATTCAGTTGTTGATCGTTAATCATTGTCACAAATTTTTTAATATATTATTCTTAATAATATGACAACAAGTGACAAGCATTTAATTATTAATTATTGCGTTTTATTATCAATTTTTTCGAGACGCCACTATATTGAACCTCAAGTTGACTCATTTTTTCAGTAATTCCACTACAAAAATTCGGAGATTAGTTTCATTGTATTATTTAGACTACCATTAGTCAACCATGGACACTTCCAAATGGGATAAATGGGGTAATTACCCCCTAAGACTTAATAAATAAAACCGAAATATTTAAAAATTTAGTGGAATTATTTACGATTTAAAAAATCGTAATAATGACAAGTATTTTGTCAGATTGTCAAATTCGATTTTTTTTTGGCAGTTTGTCTAATTTTTTAAATACTTTCCTTCAAGGTTTTAAATCGAAGCTTGCTATTAAAATGCGAAATATCTAAATTAAATATTTAATATTTTGACAGATTGTCCAGTTGAGAGTTTGCCATTTCTAACAGTTGCCAATTTAACATATTTGACAGTGTTTACAGTTTGAAAAAGTGAAGCTTAGATCCACACCTGATTTCCACCAAACGAACCCAAACCACTTGATTAATAAAATACGAATTCATGAGTCGGATTTTAAGACACAACTTAAAAAAAAAAAAAAACATTATCCAATTCACAAATCCCACTACAAATCCAACCCAACTTAAACCAACGAAAATTGGAAATATTTAATTTTGAATGCATCAAGTTGGGTTGAATTTGAAAATTTTGCAATATTTGTGACAACGAGTTGAGCTTCCAAATTTTATTTCTTTGCCTTGATTCCACCCCTTGTCCTAAGTCCTCGAAGAACTTAACGAGACTGAGAAGAAGAGATTTGGTCGCGGCCACGACCGTCTTACAGATGTTAATACTTATTCCAGCATATGCTACAAGAATTAGGGAAACGTGGAAAACCTAATCAGAAATAAGATAAGTTTTCTCACATTCCTTCAATCCCCAATCCTTTGCAAATGTTGAAAGTCACTGATAAATTACCAATCTTAATCCCAATCAACAACAATTCAATCGATTTTTTTTTTTTTGAAAATGTGTTACGTTATTATCCAGTCAATTCTTCATACCAAAACAGGTTTAATCGTGACTTTGATAATCAACATTTTCTATTTGTTGCAGATCGTCAAAAATAAATGCTAGCTTGGAAATCACATAATTCAATTAATTCAATTTTCGTAATTTAGACTTATAATCAATTTCCCATTTCCAGTTTTCATTTTAATTTTGAATTGATTAAGTTGGATTAGACTTACGCTGAGACGGATTAGACTGGATTGGAATGGGATTAGGCTTGGTTGGATTATTCAATTAGAACCTTCCAATGATGTTGGGTCTAAACATCATTACAATGATGACCAACAAAATAATCTTATATAACTTTCTCTCCTCCCTTTCTTCCTTTTCCCTTTTCCCTTTTCCCTTTAGCATTTTTCCTTTTGCCTTCTTTTTTATTTCAAAGTATTTTCATAATTGCATTTTATTATATTTTCCTCCTTCCTTTCTTTCTTGTTTTCTTTCGAAAGTCAAATAATTTTCAATAATTTTCTTGTTCAGAATCCTTCAGTGTTTAGAACTATTTTTTGCATTAAATCTGCCTATTTCATAACACTTCAAAAACGAGCCCGAAATTAAATCGAACACATTCGAATTTATGACCCAGTTACCCACATATACAATTACGTAATAATTTCAATATAATTCGTGCGGTAACCTTTATCAAGAAAAAAAAAATCCTCCGGCAACAAAGACAAAATCAAACAAGTGCACGTTGATTAGAAAGTATTTCAAGTCAATACTGGCATTGCGTTACGTGGGTACATAATATCTGGGGTGATGGGCGTGGTCTGGCGCTACACTACGTTTTTCTTCTCGTGTTTCTGTTCCAGTTTTCCCTTTCGTTGAAATCGAGTAAATTACCCAACATTATCGATGACACGTAACGCATGCTGAAATGAGGCGATCCTCAATAGAAATTTATATTTATGAGAAATTGTGAAATTTCCATTGCAAGTTATCGCACACAAGTGCGATACGTCCATCTCTTACATCATGATATTCATGATTTTTAATCGTGTGAATTTTTAGTTGGCTCTTTGCACGTTCGTGGTCATCGCTGCTGGTCAAGATTTCGACGATTACGAACCAGCGTCGAGATCGAGACCTTCGCCGTCAAGGACTCAAACTTCATTTTCGTCATCGGCACCCAAAGTAGCACCAGTTGCAATTCTCAAGCAAATAAACAGGTAAGGTTTTCGAAAAAAAAATCTCATATTTAATGTAGATGTTTCTCACAAGAAGCTAAATTTTTGTCATTATGAAGTAATTGGTAAAAATCATTGTTATTTGAAAAAAAGTTTTAATTTTATCCAAATTTTGTTTTCTATATTTTGAATGAGATAATTTATTCGACGCTCTTTAAGGGCATAAGAACTTTTTGAAGAAGGAGAATAAGAATAATTTTATGCATTGATCAACAAGGCTATTAATAACACCTTTCTTATATATATTGAATTCTCAACCTTTCATAATTAATTTAGCAGTTACTGCTGTGAGAACAAATCAAATTAACTATATGATCATTTTTGCAGGCATAATGAAGACGGATCCTATACGTACGGTTACGAAGGTGCAGATGGCGCCTTCAAAATTGAAACCAAACTACCAACAGGCGAAGTAAAAGGAAAATACGGATACGTCGACGATACCGGAAAAGTCCGTGTGGTGGAATACGGCGCCACGAAATACGGTTTCGAACCATCAGGGGAAGGCATCACGGTTGCACCCCCCACTTTAGTCGACGAAACCACAAACAGAGACGGTTCGACAAAACCGGAGTACACGGCCGAATTTTACGAACCCGAACCGGCACCCGCACCCCGTCCAAGACCGAACCCGCGCCCGGAATCGTATTCGGCCCCGCAGCAATTTGCTCCGGCGCCTCAAAGACCCGTACCGCAAAGAGCTTCCCCATCAGGAGCGGTTCAAAGATCGACTTTCGATTTCGGTCCGCAGCCGCAATCTCGCCCTAAGAGTTTCTCTCCGGCTCCGGCTCCGCAAAGACCTTCGTCGTTTTCGTTCGCGAAACCGATCGAAGAAAACAACTACGACGAACCACCGAGACCGGCACCGAAAATAACATACGCGCAACCGGCCCCGGCCAGACCGGCAAATACTTTCGCTTTTGACAACGAACCGAAATTTTCTCGTCCCGTACCGGCGACAAGTTCAAGATTTTCCTTCGACGATGAACCGTCGTTTGCTCCGCAAAATCGTCCTGCTCCACAGTTTGCACCGGCTCCGGCACCAAGACCCGCACCCAGACCTGCACCGTCTATCCGAAGCAGTGGAGGAGTTTTAGATCAACTGGCCAAAGACTACGCGCTTCCAAGCGACGGTGCTGCTCCTCTGCACGACATCAGCTTTGGATATTATTAATTTATTATTTAACTAGTCTAACTAGTCCTGTAAACGAATGGGAACACAAAACTTTGCCAGTTGACATTCAACTGATTCAATTGTAATAAATTTGTGATTTTATTTGTGATTCCTAACTAAATTTTAAAAAGGAATTTTCATTGAATTCCAACATTCGTAAAACGCGTCGTATGTGAGTGCCTTGCAGACTTTTATTTAAATAAGAATAAAATAATTTGAAATGTTTTATTGTTGTTTGATTACGGAAATTACAGATAACGGGCGTTGAAAGGTTAATAATACTGGTTTGTTGTACGTTTAAAAGGAACTAAGTGAATTGCACAATCTAAACTGTAATGAATACACGTGTCCTTGAAAATATCGTTTTTGTACAACGTTAATTGCAATTATGCTTTAATGCTAAAGATATGAGCGTAGATACTACGATTCCCTCTAGTCTTTAGAAAAAAAATCTTAAAAATGAAATTTCAATATTGATTTATTATAAAAATAGTCAACTGGATTCAATCAACAAATTTTGAAATGCAAAAGTAAAAAATGGAAATTTAAAATTTTATAAAAAAAACATGTAAAATAAAGACCAAAAACCAAAAAAATTACATGGAAGACTAAAAACACCACAAGAAAGTAGAGAAAAACAGATACTAAAATATAAATATATATATATATATAAATAAATAAAATATTAAACAAAAAAACCAGAAAGGCAGCAAAATGATACAAAAAGAAGACACAACGGAAGTATGTTAACAAGTGGCAGCTGACCTTAACCCAAAACGGCGGTCTTATTCCAATTAAAATTTTCCAAAAATATTTTTTTAAATTTTATTTCGATGTTTTACTAAAAATTAATTTTTTGTTGATTTATTTTTGGACTGAGGTCAGCTATACCTGTTAAATTAGTGTAACCTATTTTCTAAACAGCCTGTATACCCATAATCCAATTTTAAACAAAAATTATAAGTTTGGATGGATATTATTTTATTATACAGTCATTTTGAAGTAGATCCTGATATTTTAACAGGTGATAGCTAACCTTAACCCAAACCCAAATCCGCAAAAACGGCGGTTCCATCTTCATTTTAAATTTTCGAAAAATGTCATTTTTTATGTGGGCATTCGGTTCTAAGTACGGTCCTGTGTCCATTTCAATATGTGTCGCGTTGAAAATCAACTTCAGTTGGCGGGAATAACATGAAATGTTGCAAAACAACTTTTATTGAAGGTAATTCGGCGTTATGTCATATTTTATTGAAAACTTAAAATATTTTTTTCTGGCACATCCTTCAACATCATTTTTGCATATTTGGGGTTGGGCTATCGTCAGCGATCACCTGTTAAAATATCAGTAATTATTTCAGAATGACCTGTATATACATGATTATAATATCACTGCGAGGACAATACAAGCATTCAGTTTTATAAAACACACCTATTCTTGATTATTGAGTCTCTCTTTAGCAGCAAAAGTCGTGATCTGCACATTTTATGACTTCACCTACAGTGTAAAGCGCTATGCTTTACACTGTAGGTGAAGTCATAAAATGCTGACACAACATTACGATTTTTTTAAATTAAATATGATCTCAAAACAAATTAATAAAAATGTGTTTAATATAGAATATGACAAAAGAAGAAGAAACTGATAAAAAGAAAATCTCCAAAATATAATAATAATAATAATAATGTCTTCAAATATTTACAAAACACAACAAGAAGAAGAGAGACAAAAAGCAACAATATCATAAATACACAATCAAATGGTGAGAGTCAGAGAGGTAACACCCGTAAGTCTGTGAATTATAAAATAAAGAATTATACACTAAAGTCACGCTTAAAAAATAACTTAACTAAACTAAAAAGAATAACAAAAATTATTTATTTAAAAAAAAAATCGAAAAAATAAATTGATCGCAAACAATTACAGAAATTTGTTTCATTGTCAGTTTAAATTTTTTGAAACTCACGTTCAAATAAACTTCAACGCCTAAGACATATGCAACGCATTATAGAGCACTGTATATAAGTCACATAGTTCTGTTATCACAATATTGAATAATTAATTAATTAATTAATTTTTAAATACAATTTTAGACGCCTTTTTTCCATTATTCCTCAAATCATTTTTTCCCATTCTTTCAAATTTCTATATTCCACAACCATCCAAAATTTCTTGTCTTCTTGTCTTTCGTTCTTTGTCTTCAGTATCACATCTTAATTTTTCTTCTTATTATGTTTGTTTATCCATCAAATTTCTACCATATACAGTGTGTCCAAAATTCGATACTGAATCATAGCCTAGTAGCATGAAGCGTATTCGTTGAATTAAAATATTGTGCAAACAACTGAATAAAAAAAATACCTAATAAATAAAAAAAAAAGAAAAACAAAAAATAAAAAAAATCCATTTTTTCAAATTTTGATATGAACGCCTCTTGCCACTTCATTGTGTTTCGTCTTTTTATAATTGTAAGATTATTCTGTGATTATAAAGAATGTATTTATTACTACTGTTGGATAATAAATTATTATTATTTCTTGCATCTCTATCATCTAACCCATCTTGCAAATTTTCTCTCAACATTTTTCATTATTTCACAATTTTTTCCACCTCCATCCAACTACCATTTTTGCAAACCCAAGATTTTTTTAACGTTCAGTTCACACCTAATAACCAGTTTTCCTGTTTCAAATGATATTTTCTTTTTCTCTCTGTCTCGCGTAAAACATAATAGAGCCGAATTTCCTAGCTTAGAGCCCGTTTTGTCTTCCTTAAAATTTTATCTCCTTCTCCATCTCCTTACTTTAACTCCATATATAGCAGAACAGTTCCATGCCATAACCCTGTCTTCCAAATTACTTTGCGATTTATTTCAGAATTTTTTAAAAATAAAACCCATAAATATTTATGGTAGTTTTGGGTAGAAAGGGGATGAATAAAGTAAATGGAAACGCGAGGTAGTCGAGTTGTAAGGGGAATACTGAAGGGAATGAAGCGGAGACTATAGCGAAGAAAGAACGAAAGGAAATCATTGAAATATGTTTAAACATTACAGTAGTTTAATCACATGTATCCTTTGTCCTTCAAATTCTTGTCATTTCGTGTCATTTCGTGTCATTTCAATATTTACTCTATTTACAGTTTTTATTTTCGTTACCAACCGTCTCCTACAGACCGATCCCTTTATTTAATTGTATTTTAATTCGATTCTCACACCATTTATAACCAGTTCGCCATTTCTCCACAATTTTAAAGTTCCTTTTTCTTTTATTCTCACAGTTGATGATGAAGTATAAAGCTCGTGTATCTCACACTTGAAACTCTTTTTAGTTTCTTCCTTACTTCATTCTTCATCGAACCATTTATTTTCCTTTGCTTATTTTCTTTTCCAATAAATTTTTCATGCACGTACGTCGAAGTTTTGCAAAAAAACGACACGTTCCATTTAGAAATACGTTCCGTTTTGACACGCTTTATCTATTGTTCTGTAATCGATAATTTCAAGTTTAATATGCGACGAAGGGGTCTCTCGTTCGATGCGCTATTGTGTTACGATCTGATATTTAAGAAGTTACATAAGATAAGAATGCAAAAATCCTTTAATTGACGAATAGAATTATTTATAAGTTGGCTAACGTTGAGGTAAGTGGACTGAAGAATTTATTCGATTTAAATTCTGAACGTCGAGGACAAAGCAAAGCCATTGGTGACGTTCAAGTGTGATTGCATTTGAAATTTATTGTCAGTTGGCGTGGTTACAAAAAAAAAAAAAAATTAACCTCAAAATTTCAAAATAACGAAACATGAGAACGAGTTGGACTTCAAATTTTGAAATTTGACGAAAAGATCGGAAGCCAAAGACGGATTTCGAATTTTCCACTTTTGTCTTACGACTGCAGTTTCCACAAACCAATTCTTACGTTATCTTTACGTAACATTTAAATAAATTAATTTGTAACCACGCAGTGTACGGCAAACGTTAATGAACTACATCTGCAAGATCGGAGATAAAAATCGCTCGATGGTCGTGACGAAAGCGAAACGCTGCACAACAATCTGACAGATCGTGATCGCGGTTATCGCACGGATTACGACCGACTATCCGCCCAACTTGCAACTTTCCGTGGATTTCCACAAGGTCGCCTCCGCGTTACATAACGAACGTAAACGCGCCACTTTTTTAAAACTTAAAAGAAACAGGACGCTGCGGAACAGCCGAATTATGACGAACCGGAATAAGTTTGCGAACTGACAAGGTCATAAAAATATTTATGGAGATCGGCATTCAATTGGCCTTCGTAAAAATTAAATAATAGAAAATAACACAGCTGTATTTTCACGATTATTCCATATTTCAAATATATTGTTAAACATGGCAGCAAAAATACTCCTGTCGTTGTACAATTATTGACAGAGTAAATGTCGTACCAATAAAACCACACTATTAAAAATTATTAGAGGAAAAAAAACGAAATTGACTAATAAACTCACTTTCTTGGGTACTTAAAATGTGTATTTTTAAACCAAATGCACAGTGCCACCTATCGGTGATCGACGCAAGCATAGGCAATTCGTTTACCTATAGATGGCGCTGTGCATTTGATTTAAGCAACATTTGGCTAAGATACCGACTCGACAAAGAATTGGTCATTTGCAGAAGTCTTAGTGACGAGCACCAGTTAAATCCGAAACTGACGTTCATCTAAGAATTTTGTCAGTGAGCAATGTAAGTCGAGGTTGTACGTCAATTAATCCAAGCACAGCTGACTGAGTTGGGCATCCTCGCACGGCCAGTCTGTGACTTGGGATCATTGCAATATGGTCTGTTGTAGTTTCCATAGATACAAGCGAACGAATTACCGAAATGCGCCCACCACCGATAGATGGCGCTGTGCATTTGTTTTAAGCAACAATTGCCGACATCTAAGATGGCAATCGCTGTAAAACACGTAACATTTTGTAAGATTTATTTCACAAATAAATTTAGTTTCAATTGAAGACGAATCTCACCATAATCTATAGATTTCAGCACACTTTAATCTGTTT
Source organism: Lethrus apterus (assembly GCA_018397195.1). Taxonomy (NCBI): domain Eukaryota; kingdom Metazoa; phylum Arthropoda; class Insecta; order Coleoptera; family Geotrupidae; genus Lethrus; species Lethrus apterus. The sequence goes on along the minus strand of JAFFZR010027447.1, from coordinate 58,152 downwards.
CTTTCTATACAATGTATTATCATTTGCTTACAATTTATTTTACCGTCTAACGGCTAGACGGTAAAATAAATTAGGTTAGACTCTAACCTAAGCGTTGCTTAAATTTATTCGAGGATTTCTTTTGAATGATATTGGTCAATGCTACGGAGCGTGTGGGAAAATATTCAAAATTTAAAACGTTTACAAACGTTTAAATACGCAACTTTCACTGAAAACGGTCGTTCAGAATTTCAGTGAATTCATTGTTCTCCACCAGCCATCTGTCAAACAATGCAATGTTAAACGGTGAAACTTAGTAAATTATAAAAGTACACGCACGTCAAGTGGCGCTCAAAATTCGACGTTGGCAACAGTGAAAATTTTTTACGAACGTTTATCCTGAAATTACAAAAATAAGGTCGCTATAGAAAATACACGACGTCTAGAAATGAATTTATTAATTCATTGCGATATTTATTCTTAAACGGCGCTGCGCTGCAGGAAATGAGCAATTTCTGTCCGACTCATTGAGCATCGACATTTACATGTGAAATTTAAATGGAAACCGAGAGTAAAAATTATCGAATGCATGAAGGTCAATGATTAAAATTCGAAGCCAACTAGAAATTATTCATTTCGTTTTCAGTTGTTTGAATATGTCTCAAATGCATATTTGTATTGTCTAAGTAGGCTTAAACATTTAATCAAATAGTTTTTTAAACATAATGTCGTGCCAGTATAAAAAAATGTTCAAAATGCGACTATTGTCTTATTACTTACGATTGAGCGCAATTTAACGCCCATAAGCCTTCTATCGCAACTTATAGATTGCGCCGTTGCCCAACTAGCGACTGTATAGAATTTTCGAGAAAATTACAAAATATTTTGCAATTTGGAAATTGTCATTCGTAACGGATACACAAATCTTATGAATGCTAATGAAGCCCCAATATTACAAATATTACCTCATACCTACGTGTTCAATTATTTATGATTTTTCTTTAAATGTAAATAAAGTTACTTTAATTAAATGAAATTCAACGAACACTTTCAATTTGGATTTATTTGTGAAATTATGAAAAAAAAGTGGAGCATGGAAACAATGTTAATATTTCGAATATGAGCGAAAGTCCGCTCTATAAGTCTTAAGAGAATTCTTTCGGATGTACGGCAAACTTTCTAAGTTGTTTAAAATGGAAATGCGATGGGAAAGAACTCCAAATGCGAATCGGTCGGACGGAAAAAATTGAATTTGAATTTGTCATACGAATCAAAATCGACTTTCACCATTGTGGTTCCTGCACAAAGAAAATTCTCGAAATTTATTCTGAATTTAAAAATAAATTGTCATGAACTGTTGGAAAACTTTTTAAAAAATGATACATTTAAACGATCGCATGTGTAACGCAAAGTATTAATTATGTGGAAAGTTTATATTTTTGCACCTTGTTTTGAAGACGCCAATGGACGACATTTTTTTCCTTTTTCAGCAACCGCCGCGCCGCGCGTCGACCGAAATTGACCATTTGGAGTTTTTCAAGAAAGAAGAGATCGAAAGTTAAAATTATATTTCCTGTGAATATGCAACATTTCGTGTTGATATAGAAAGTTGTTTATGTATAACACGATCAAATTCCTTGCGTCCGAGATAAACAGTTGACATAATAATCTAATAAATAAGCTTGAAGTTACTTTTAAAAATTATTTATTAAATTCATTACTTACTTACTTACTTAATTACTTACTTACTTAATTGCTTATTACTTATTTTTTTTTTATAGCTTAGGACAGGTTAAAATGAAAAATCAGTTATCACTAAGGTGTATAACTGTATTTTTAGCCTGATTGATCCAATTAAAATATATATTTACTATGTATTAACTATTGTTACGCGTTATTAAGAAAATTTTATATTTACTTTATATACTATATATTTAATTTAAGGATGTTTTGGATTTTGGATCAATAAATACATTATTATTATTATTTGTGGAATTTTTTTTTTTTTCATAAACTATAAAACAGATATAAAAAATGTAAATAATAAAGAAAATAAAAATGTTAAACATAAACCGTAACAATATAATGCGATTCATAATCACAAGCTCCATGAAATTTCCCCCGTCGTCATAGTGAACGTATGTTATAAAGTTAAGTACATGGTCCAGTTAAAGACATTCACGTGTAACTAGGCTACTGGTTTGTTTCAGTGATTTCAGTGCGGTTTTTTTTGTGTCGCTTCACGCTTGGATTTGGAAAAAGATGCGACTTCACAACAAAGTAAGTGCGAGTATCATTCGGAAAAGGTTGCATTTTTTAAAAAAAATTTCAAATTTAAATATTGAATTATAAATAAATACATTTTATACATTAATTTAATTTGTATAAAATTTTTTCATTTTTGATCCTTCGAAACTTAAACATTCTCCAATAAAAAAAAATCGATTAAAACGAATCTGGCATATCTTCCTTAATGGACCAAGCCCGTATCATTAGGAATTAATGGACCGTATACGGAAAATCATTCGTAAATTATCACAAAGAAAATACAACCATTTCGAAACACCAGGTTATGCAAATATGCCGTTTCCTGCAGTTAAAAAAAATAAATTTTAACTTTGCCTCCAAGCTACATAATTGAACAATTAATGAATTTTAATCGCGAGAAAGCATTTAAACTCAATTTTAATGAAAACGCTTTCTATGCATTGGGATTAACGTTGTCGCGACTTTTCGAACGGCGACCATGTCGGTTTGGCGCGGATTAATGTATTGGACTGTTACATAAAAACCGTAACGTGCAAAATTATAAATTACCGAGGAAGTTGCAAAGTTAATAAAACGACCCAGTAATGAGTCATAATTACAGTTGAAACTTTCGAAAGTGCACTAATAAATAAGAACTTTTCAACTTTTTGTTTGACAATTCGTTGCATTCGTTGCACCTACTAACACAGACAACTCGACGTCAAGACATATTTTAGCCCCAAACTATCAAAAGTTTGCCACAATTAGGAATTTTCAAAGTTGAAATGAAATTAAAGATACAAATTTAAAACGTTATAATTGATTTAAATAAATGAAAAAAAGTCGCATAAGTGATACAATTAAAATCGAGCAAGCCATGACTTGCTCGATTTTCTTTTAAATTCCATTTAAAAAATTGTAAATGAAAATGATGAATCGCCAAGAAAAACCACAGAAGAAAACAATTTTCTTGCTTTATTTAAAAATTAAACTTTCAAATTGGTCAATTTTTGAATTTGTAACCAAAGCCGAAGCTGGAGCAAGTTGACTTGAAAACAACTGAATTCTTCCATAAACAAGAAAAATATTTATTCATGCATAAAATCATAAAAAAAAACGCTACGTATCATCGACGATGTTTAATATCCTTCTTATATCAACTAAAAAAAAATATTATTTAATTTCCTTTGTTGATTCACAATTTTTCTAGCGAACCACATATACAGGGTGTTTACTAAACACGTGGAAAAAATTCAGGGGATTATTCCTAAGGCTTTTTTAAAATTTTTTTGTCCTTTGATGATTTTTCAAAAGATGCTTCATTTCGAAGAAACAGGACGTTCAAAGTTTTTCGAAAAAAAAAACCATATTACTGTTACTTGTAAAGATTCCATACTTAAAATGCATATCAGTCATCTCGACGTTCATATTAGATAACTTCACTAACAAATTAATTAATTTAATTATCAAATGAATCTACGAGACGCATTCACTTTTGACGATATTCAAAGACAGAAAATGAAACGTAACATGGAAACTTAATCTACAACGTGGGTATGAAATCTACGGTTAAACCAATGGTGTTTTCGAACAATTATCGCCCTGTATGTTCGAAATAAAGCTTTTTTCGGAAAATCATTCTAGCACAAAATCCTAAAATAGCCTAAGGAATAACCCCCTGAATTTTTGCCGCATGTTTAGTAAACATCCTGTATAGCAATGTGATCTAATGGACACGGAAACGAAGTCCTATATTACTGATATATTTTTTCTTTATTAAAATACATTCTTGGGATTCAGTCAGTGTGCCTTAAGCACAAATTGGCGAATACAACAACAAACACTACAACAAGCAACAATCACAACGTAGTACACCTTACGAAACTATATGTTTGTTAACTACGACCTCAAGACTAATTGAAACAATTGCAATCATTCTTTACTTTCTATCGTGCATTAAAATAGTTGTCTGGTCAATACCAACAAATCGTGTTGAAATGTTACGGTTCCAAATACTGTTAAAAATATAATACGTTACATTTAAAAAAAAAAATAACGCAAATTGTATCATTGACCTAAATTAGACTCAAAAAGGTGCACATGTTGACTATTTTGTGCCCGATTGTATGAAACGGGATTTCGCAATTTTGGTTGTAACATACAAAGGTCAGTAGTTCGGGCGGAACAATACTCACGTTCCCACGAGTAACTAGTTTTAAACAATTACAGACGAAAAAATAAAAAAAATAAATAAAAATAGAACAAGTGTTAATAGATCTTGTGAAATGTGAATTCTGTTGATAGAAGAAACGACGTGGCTCGAGTTAATTTTTAAAATCTCGCAATAAATTAAGTTTTGAAAACACTCAGGTCTTAAAATATCTCTTTATTATTAGTATTTATTATTATTATTTTTAGTATTAAAAAAATATTTTCAAAAAATATAAAAATTGCAAAAATTGTGCTAATTTTTTGATGCGATATTTACACAAAAATAAGATATATTAACATACATTTTTCATTTTCTTCTCTTTCTTAACAAACAATAATAATAATAATATTTTTATATATTTATTTCTTTGTTTTTGTGCTTAACTTTGTGAAAAATAGACTAATTACCAACTATAAACTAGCAATAAACTAACTACTAATAATAGTAACAATAATAATAATTCTCAATGTTCCAAATACTATTTGAACCCTACACCTTGAGATTACTATCCTAGTGACTAGACTAGACCAATGATCCTAGAACAATAATACTAATAATAATGTATTGTCCTTGCTTTCTTTAACGTGATTGTGAGCTAATATAGGTTGTTTCTGAAATAAATATCAATATTTTAAGAGATGATACCTATTTGAAATCTAAATATGTAAAAATGGCGAGCCTGTGTTGAAGGGTGTGCCAGAAAGGACGTATCATCGCATGTTCCCGCAAACGATAGCTATACTTTTCAACACAACGCACATTAAAATGGCTACAGGACTGTATTTAGCACCAAATCCTCATATTAAAAAGATGATAATTTCTGTAAAGTGACGATAGAACCGTTGTTTTTTTGCAGATTTTACTTTGAACCAAGGTCATCCATCACCCATTAAACTATTGATACCTATTTCAAAAACATCCTGTATACAACAAAATATTTCCCGTCGATACAAATCTCCAATTATCTGCAAAAATAAGACCAGAAATTACGAAAACGACACAATTTATTCTCTCTAATTGTTCGTATCGGTATGCACGTTTTGAGAGCAATTATTTGGTAACAATTGAGCGTCGATCTGTAATTAACCAGCAACTCGTAAAAATCACCTTCGTTTCAAGCACACGATCGACTTGGCGGGCGCACATATAAATTCGTTTAACCGCGCCTTTCATTCACGTCCTTCGCACAAGCGGAGGTGCCTTAGCGATACCGATCTAACAACGCGTATCTGTGTGTATAATTACGATCACCTTCCAGCGAATTAATAGAAAAAATCGTAATGATTCTCCTATGAGTCATTTTAATTGTGAGATCGGAATTCACTTAAAATAACAGTCCTTTTCATGATTTATAAAATATGTACCTTATTTTCTTAAATTTGGCAATTTGAGAAAAAAAATAAAAACTTTAGGGCACAAACTGGGGGGTCGATTGAACTAAAATTAATTACAATGAACACTTGTACGACTTAAAGTTCACATTCTCAGTTGTAAGAAACAGGAGATAAAAAAAAATGATATATCGTTCATTAATAAAATTTTTTATGAAAATAATATTGGTCCTAGCGAACAACCCTGCGGAATACTCAAAACAATCATAATTCAAATTAAGACGAAATAGACCGAGGCCTCGAAGAAATGGAACGTGAATCAAATACGCAATATACAGGATGATTCAATTTCACACTATGGGTCTCTTAACTCATCCAGTCCTTCGAATATGAATCACCTGTATATGTTATGTTTTATGAAAATCAATCAAATGGTGCGGTTTAAAACTTTCTCTTTCGAGGGACGTTTTTCGCCACACGCCATTTTTAGATCTAAGCGCGAAAAGGTCAAATATTCGCGCAATGTTACAACGTACCATGTAAGAAAATGTTACCTTTTGCGTTTTAGACCGATTAATTTTGAATGCGAGTGGGTTCGAGAATGAAAGGGCGTGGCCACGTACATTGTTCAACATTACGTGTTTATATGTATCTAGTCAACCAGCAAGAAATCGTGCACAACCCACAGGTCTCCATTTAGATACCGTGTCGATATACTAACCTACTGGTAGTATTATAAATTTGCTCATATCTACGACTAGTGACTACATAATTGTGGCATAATAAAAATATTTGCATTCAACTTTAAACCTTAACGACCTCGGGGTGTTGCACATTTCCTTGCGATTTATGCAATATCCTTAAATCGACAGCGTCCATAAATCAACGCAATGAAAAGTAATTTTTTCTGAATTCGTAGTGGTAATTTTTGGAAAAAAATCACCTTTAATACACTTGACGTGGGATTAAAAACTGGCCATGACGAGTTATCATTTGAATCGATTTCTACCATTTTATCGTAATGTATTCACCAATAGGAAAGCATGATATCCATGTGCCATTTTGCACAATGACGATAAGCTATTTACCGAAAGACTTCTTCTTCTCATTATTATTAATTTTGGTTTTTTTTTCTTTGTTTTCGCCGGTTTGTTTGTAATAAGATTTTTTTTGTCTTTTTTGGGTCTGCACGCGATCGTTTGCCAAGAAACAACCTCTAAAATGCGCTCCTAAATTTTCAACGAAAAAAATACTGAAGATGCTGAAAATATTTTCAGCGAAACGTTTATATAAAAAATAAAGAAAAATGTAGGCAGACTAAAACTTGCCTTTAATTTATAACCAACATCGCCGAAAAAACCCAAAAAAGAAAAAAAAACTTATTATTATTAATAGTATTAATTAAAAAAAAAATCAAAGGCATGTGTCGCATTTTTCAATTAATACGCCAGATTGCGAAACAAGGACGTATGCAAGGACGTCGCAAAAACAACTTGATACGATATACGGTGCAACATTCCACAAGACATATTATTTTTAAAAACCATAAATTAGATAAACAAGTATTCTACTTCCCGTAGAAAATAAACATTCGAAGGATAGTTAATCTGCCTTTTTCTCGAATACTTCATCTCTATACAGCCTAATGGAAAACTCACAGATTTTTTAATGTTTACAGTTCAATTGCATCGCAAGGGCAAAAATTGAAGATTTGTTTTCCATTCGTTAAGAATGGCTGGATTAAGCAGGATGTTCTAGTCATTGACTTTAAAAGAGATGGTTTTCGTGGCATCGTTTTCGCAAAAAGCGCCTTCATCGCCTTAAAAATGCATTTAAAGCAACCTGGATAATGTCAAGGACGTCTACCCCGAGTATTAACGTGTCTTTGTCCGCAAACTAATTTTGCACACTATACATATAAGATTCAACTGGTCCAAGCATATACACTTACGGTTGCAATCTTAGCTTACACGCGTACGGTTTTCCATTCTTTTATCTTAAAAAGAATAATTTTGAACATAAGACTAAATGAAATTTCTAAAATATACCAAGTACATTACTTTAATCATACTTATTTTTATTCCAGTATGCAAACGCGACATGTAATAAAAGTATATTTATTACGACACACTAAGATATAAAAATGTCTCGTCGCTCATCGCTTGTCGAAGACTTGGGGAGCACCATTTAAGTGGGTTTTTGTTACTGTCCTCGTCCTAAGAGATGTAGCACTGCTAATTTATGCGTACAGCGAAAGCTGACTCAGGAGGGTACCGGACACACCAGGAGAAAATTCCTTCCCAGATGCAACGCGAACCCTCGACTCTCACACTGAGAGGCCTTCTTATCACTAGACCACTGAGCTGTATTATTATTAATAATAATAATAATAACAATGCTCGATATAAAAACGAAATTAAAGTTACTAAATAAACTCACCTAAAGTGCATAATTTACACATAAATAAACATGACAACGAGAATAAATTAAATGAAATTAAATTTATCTTTGACGACGCAGACAATTCAAAACAATTTCAAAACAAAATCAGAAAGCATAAAAATCGTATCATGCAACAAATCTCCGACGCGTGCAGTCAATGTGTATCATTATGGCCATTATTCAAATTAGAGACTTGTTTTTGTAATAAATTTTAGTTCTATGTTGTAAATAAAATTAAATTAGAAATTATAAAAGAAAGAGCCAGTTTTTAAAGTGCCAACGTTTCGGTTTAATATGCAGCCATCATCATCACCATTATGTTAAAATAAATTATTTTGTGTGTGTTTCGTGCTGATTGGTGATTGATGATGATTGGGATTGCTGATTGATGGTGTTGATTATCAACATTTTGATTTTTATTTATATTACTTTCGTGATTACTCTAACAACAGTAATTGTGGTCACAATTTATTTTCTCTTCTCTAAGATAAATTTAATTTCAGTTCCTGTCGCTCCTTCTCATCGGAGTGGCACTAATCCACCAAAACGAAGCGCGAAGAATCCGAGTACAACCACAAGAAGAACAAGAAGAAGAAACCATACAATATTACTCAGCGGAGCCACGAGACACCGACAGGCAAGACAGAGTCGTTTACATCTCCTCAGCCGACCAATACAACGGTCTTTACGGTCAACCATCCGCTTCTTCGCGAAGCTCCCAAGACAACTACATCCCATCTTCGCGAAATTCCCTAAAAGACATAAAATCTAGAACGAAAGAAGCACCGAAAACGCCACCGGTACAAACGATCCGGAACTACAACAAAGTCAACGACGACGGTTCGTTCACGTTCGGTTACGAAGCGGCCGACGGTAGCTTCAAAGAGGAAACCAGAGGCACCGACTGCGTCGTCAGAGGAAAATACGGCTACGTCGATCCAGACGGCAACAAACGGGAATTCACCTACGTGTCGGGTAATCCGTGCGATCCGAACGCTCCGAAAGAGGACCAAGACGACAAACCGGAAGAAGAAGACAGCGACGAACCGGAAAATATACCCGCTAATTATCCGATACGACCCATACGACCCATAAGCACACCGGCACCCAAACCGGTCATTTCCGTATTCCAAAATAACTACGCAAGAGAAGAAGAAGAACCGGAACCGGAACAAGTATTGAAGTCACAACCCATTCAAGTAAGTTTTTGTTGTTTTTTTTTATTGTCGTGAAAACATTTTGAGAAACTCTCGTCAAAAAAGTAAGCACATTCCGTTCTGCTAACGTCACGCTCTAGAACCCTAAAGTTGCGCATCTTATTTATATTTTTCGTTTTAAAGAAAGTTGTACTTTAGAAATAAAACACACACACGAATTAATTTATTTTCAGCCCGTTCGTACCCGTCCTCCAGTCTTCATACCACGAACGCAATACATACCAGAACCACAAACGGAAGCTCCGCAAATATACCGACGACCATCACAGATCTATTCTACAATTCCGTCGACGACACCCGCCTCGGTCATTTACAAAAATACCATAACTCCTCTCAGTATAACACCAAGACCCACCCCACGTCCTCTTCAACCGATCACAACATACCGTCCGCAAACTTTACAGTTAGCCGTAACTCCAAGACCAGCACTTCTTTACACGAAACCAATTTCCACGCGTCCGATAATAACGACGCCATCGCCGTTTACGACGAACCACGGTAATTTGAATTTCGACGCCGAATTCCTAAAATTCCAACAAGAAAACAACGTTCTGGCGCCGACGCCAACCACGTCGATACCGAAAGCCATCACGAAAGCGAAACCACTACCATCACCGACGACGCCCACCGGACAGGTTTACTCGTCCGAATTGATTTTCGATCCATCGTCCGGTCAGTACAACACCCAACTGTACCAAGCTTTGCCGCAAACGGCCGGCGAATTTTCCTTGAGTCAGAAAATCCAACCGTACGTGCACCAACCGGACAGGCAGGTTGTCAACATCCAACAACTCCAACAACAAAGCCCGTTGTACAGGCAACAAACGCGTCCGCAAACCAATCAGGCTTTGTATCAGCAACAACAGGCCGAGCTTCAGTTCCAGAATTCCGCGCAGCTGTTCGCGCAACAAGAAAAAGCGAGGCAACAACAACAACAACAACAACAACAACAACAACAACAACAACAACAACAACAACAACAACTGCAACAACCGACGGCGCCGCAACAATACTACTACATCCAACCGTCGGCGCTCCAACAACAAAGCGGATACACGAACGGACAGATCGACGCGTTCTTACGCGGACACAACATCCAATTCTAATCTAATGAAATCGTGATCTTCGTATTTGAGGTGTAGGGGAAGGATTCTTTGACAAAGCCGATAATTATAAACGCGCTACTCTTCAAATTTATTAAGGACGTTTATTGTCAGATTGGGGGAAGGGGGCTAAGGTTACTACAAATAATCAAAGTACAAACTTTCCCATTAAAAAAAAAAATTATAGATTAGTTGGATTTGTCCCAGCATTTTCTTCTGGGGCCTTTAGTTCATTATCACATCTTCAAGTCTCTTCAACCCAAAAAAATGTAAACGATCGTCAAAATTGCTGAACTTTGATTTGAAAAAATCTTGTTAATCTTCTATTTTGAATTGTCCATTACTAGCCTTACATAGTATAGACGTAAAAAAGCAATTAAAACAAACAGACAAATCGACAAAAATATCCATAGACAAACAAACTAACATAGACATACAAACTCTAACATAGACAAAGAAACTCTAACATAGACAAACAAATTCTAACATAAACGAACAACCTCTAACTTAAACGAACAACCTCTAACTTAGACAGTTCATCAGTTTGAATTGTTTTATATATTTTAATTGCCCATAAGGAGACTGCCATTCCCAATCTCGGTCCCAATTTTTCTCGAAAACAATAACAGAATCCAATTTGAAAAATTCAATCCTTTCAATTTCTTTTCCTTTCTTTCATTTGAAACTTCTCGTCGTTAAATTTTTGTATTTTCATTTTTGCAATTACTATTTTTCCAACTTCCTTCCCTATCGTATAAAACATAAACGCTCTCAGTGAAAGTTTACATGCCAGACATTATGAACCGGGTCACGCCCGTCCATTACGTAATACACACATGGAATCCGGGCATTTTCGACGAACATCGGTTAAAATTCACGGACTTGACGATTGGACCGTGACATTGCATCGGAAAGGTCGCCTCGAATGCGTCTCCGTCGAGAAGAACCTTGATACGATTTTTCTCCTTTCGAGTTGAGAGCCGGCGCGCTTGCATTTGTCGCATGCGATCTTGAAGAATCCGCTTCTCGTCGTGGCGTCCGTGCCAAATGCTTGTTTGTAAATAACAATTAATTTTATTATCGTCTAAGAGTATAGTATTATTATTTTGTATTATCGTGTAATGAAACTTTCAAATAAATGTTGTATATATTTTTGACATTTTAATAGCGCCGAATATATCTATATCTAATTTACAGCATGTAGATTGATAAGAAATTTATTAAAAATATTTGGCAAAATTTAAGATATATAAGAAAAAATTGAACAGAAAATTTGAACGGTTTTGTTGTGAGATGTTTTCTAAAAAGGACATAATGAACGACACTCGCCGCTAGGTGGAGCCGAACATTACTCGTAAACATTCACTAGGAATTTGAACTAAAAAAATGTGATCGTCAGGCTTCGCTATGCAAATCGTGTCTACGCACAGCCTTACGTCATTGACTTTTTACAATGATTTCATGTCATTGGCAATAATCGAACGACTCAACTCATCGAAAGGCGTCGAACACAAATCTAGGATGAAATACAACATCATTGTACTTGTATTACTTTTCATATTTTTTATTTATTTGATCCACGTCATAAATCAAGGTAAAATTGACGTAACACATGTCCAAGTTTTCAAAGTAAGTGCCCGATAACCGAACTGAGCGATCCTAAGCGAAAACCTTTCTCTGCTCTAGTTTATATCGAATTTTGTAACAGATTGCTACATCCATTATACGTGCAACGCCTACAACCATCATGATTGTTTGTTCATGACTATTTTTGCTCAAAAACATAATAAATTGGCGACTTCACGCACGAAATGCACATTTTCAGAAATACGAGAAATACAAAGAAAAATCGCAACTGCAATTTAACGGAATGTAGTCACATGCGTGTAAATAATTAAATCGCGACGTAAAAAGGAACTAAACAAGTGCATGAAACTTTCATTTAATTTCCCTATTCACTTTCAGATAACATGCCGCATACGAAGTGAAATGAACTCACCGGTATTCAGTTTTTAATTGTGTAAGTCGTGCGATTTACGCCTATTACGTTTTAACACATAAACGTAGGTCGTAAACTTGAGCAATAATATGTAGGTGAAGCATTTTATTACAATGATGTGAGTTAAATGTATTTCCTAAGCATCACGAAAATGGTTGCAAAATTAACCCATTTAACTTGAAAAAAATGCGTGAAATAATAGAAAAGAAAATTATGTAAAAGTCTTTTAAAAACAAAGCAACATCGTCTCCTAAATTTAAAGAAAACTAAGAAAACAAACATAGAAACAAACTAAAAACAATGAATAAATGATGTAAATATAAAAAACTAAAACTAAAAAAAATGCACAATTCTTGAGAAACAGACAATATTAAAAACAAGGCCAATATCAATAATTTCAAAATGGAAAAATCTTGAAAAATAAAAAAAAAATAAAAAATAATGAAATTAAAAATAAATATATTACTAGTCAAAGAAGATCAAAAAATAGTTAAGGCCAAAACGCTGTTTGCTCGACCGATAAATTTACAAGTTTAAAGATTTCAGAAAAAATACATATTGAGTCCAATCCTGTTCAATGTCTAAATTACATTAAGAAAAACTTCAAAAAAAAATCTCTAAAATCATAAAACATCAAGACCGTCCTACAAGCATACTAGAATATGGCAACGAGAATTTATACAGCGTGGTCCAGAATTATATACATTAATTGCTAGAAGTACGTCCAAAAATAAGAGTACTACTTTATATTCACTTTTTCCTAAAAGCGAATAATAAGGTAGATCCAATCCTTTTGCAAAAAAAGACGTGTTTAACAAATTTCACTGTCGAGTACGATACAAGTGTCATTAAAATAATTCAATTGTCTTTAAACGTCACTGATAATTCATAGACTAGTTGATATCGAGTGTCGTTTGCTAACACAATTGTCAATTCCAAAGTCTACGTGATGTATTGCAGAAAAGCACCTTTTTGCGTAGAAAAGTCCAAGGACACAATTGTTACAAAAATTTTTTAAAATAATCAAAACATAAAAAAAAATGTGACGTAATAACCCTCCAAAACTGCCCTGTATTTATATGGTATGGGGTAGGTGATGACATGAAATTAATGATCCTAATGTCTTATAATCACTTCCAAAATATGAACTCCGTAATCAAAAGCGTTTGGAACATATTTGAAAAACTAAGGTTTTCAATTCACCCCTTTCAAGCGTTGGATCTCCCTTATTATTCGCTTTTAGGAAAAAGTGAACATAAAGAAGTACCCTTATTTTTGGACGTACTATCACCTCTAGCAATTAATGTATATAATTCTCGACCAGCCTGTATAATCTCTCGAAATGAAAATTAAAAAACGTGCAAAAACTGTATTAAACGTGAAAAAGGCTTAGTATAAGATTAAAACATATTCTTTATACGAATTGCCAATGATTGTGCCCACAACCGCTAGGTGGTGTTGTGCATGTGGTTTAAACAACAACTGCCGACATCTCGCTAACATGACAACTGGACAAAGATTGACCACTCACAGGAGCCTTTCTGACTCTTCTAAGAATGTTGTGAGTGGGACTGAGCTTTGTGTGACTTTCTTCCATATTTATAGGATTCTTCCGCAACAAATATTTAATAAATACATACATTATTAATTATCTTTTTTTTTTCTTTCTTGAGCGTGCAACCAAATTGAAACTCGAGTTGTGCAATAAAATATATTTATTATATTTGGTGTGTTGTAATAAATATATTTTATTGCACAACTCGAGTTTCAATTAGGTTGCACACTCAAGAAAGAAAAAAAAAAGACAAGTATTATAATCAACCAAGAATTTGACACTAATTACATTATTAATGTCAAATTTTTGGTTGTAAATGCTTTAAATTGTACTTATCTTTTACTCGTGAGCAGTCAACTAACAAAAACTTGAAAATGTAATAAAATATATTAATTAATTGTTAATTAATTGTTTCATCCAGTTTAGCAAAAAATTATTTGAAAATACTCTAAGATCTTTAAGGTACAAAAGCAAAAAAAAATAAATTAGAAATGGCAAACATATAAAAGGGAGATAAAATAGTAAATGATCTAGAACTAAATAGATAACAAAAAATGGAACAAGAATTCGACGTCGTAATGAGGAGAGTATGATGAAGAGGTAGTATTATTGGTTAAATGAGAAAAGGCGAACGAATTTGGCGAAAGGAAGAAAAATGGAAACAATGTATAAAGACATAAAAATTAGAAAGTGTTTGAATAAAGAAGAGTTACAAGGAATAGACTAGAACAAACAAAGAAAAAAAAGATATTTGCATCCATGTAACAACAAAATTTTAAAAATTAATGAAAAAACATAATGAATTACAAAATATATGCAAATTGTTTAAAACAAATAATTCAAACGAAAATGTTGTTGAAGAAATACCGCCTAACTGGCTGCAAAATGCTTTGCGTAATTTTTATGATAGATTAGGATTAGGTTATTGTCAAGCTACAGGAGGTCTTCAGTTTGAACGTTTAATTTGAGTTAAATATTATTTGAGTGAATAAAGTATTTTGAGCATTTTCTCTAAAATTTTGTTACTAAAGCATATGAAAAAAATATCAAGTCATTTCAAATAAAAAAGGAGGAATAAAAATCACTTGGTTGACATTTAAAAAAAAAAAAAACTTCTATGGAAATGCGTTGACATATAAAAACAACGAGTAGGCTAAGGAATGGAGAATAATTATTAAAAAAACTTCTATTAAAGACATTTTGTTATAAAGTTCGTATTTACGGAAATAAACCATACTTTTGACTAACCCTATATATACAAATAATTCTAAAAACAATATAAATCAAGCATAAAGTATGCAATAAGTAAAACAGTTTAGAGCACATTTGGTTGCCTATATGTAAGATTTTACAAACAAAATATTAATTTCCAACGTTTATGTACAGTTCGGTCAAATAAAAATGTAGTACAACCTCGAATTTGCATGTCAAAATTTTGAAATTTTCCTATTGTGTGAGTTATTAAATATAAGTTAAAGGTATATAATAAGTCTGTGAATAAGTTGTGCCAATGCCCATGTTCAGCCAGGTGATTGCTAGGCAAGCACTATAACAACAGCCAATTGAATGCCAACTAAATAACGACACGTTGGCGTTCATTGGCTGCTGTCATAACGGTACCCTAGCGCTGACCCCGGCTGAACATAGCCATTACATACGTCAAAAATTATATTTAACGTATAATAAATGATTAAATGAAAAAAACTCAAAACTGTGATAAATCGTGGGCTTCCGCGACCGTTGACAATTAATCTTGTCGTGTTCTATTTACCAACGTTTCGTAAAGAACATCTTCAAGGCTGTTCACGGCTGAATAAAAACTCAACGAAAACAACGATTTGAGATAATCAAACGCGAATCTAATAGTTTTCCAAACAATGTACGACGAAACAAGGCGACAAACATTCTTTCATTTTAGAATTTTGCAAGCGCCAATTGCAAAATTCGCACGTTTCAGGCGCGCCGAGTCCGCTCGTAAATCGCATAATTTTCTCATTCTTTTAACACTCGTAATAACATAATGAAACGTTTCGGTCGAGATAAGCTACATTAGTTTACATCATATTATGGCCCGGGAAAGGTTACTATCGCAACGCATTGTTTATTATTGTCAATTGTTGCCAATGCAGAACAAACATAACAACACGCGGAGCCTGAGAACGGCCTATATCGGGGGGAAAAAAAAAACAAAACGCATTTATTTCAGTAATCGTGGACGCTTGGTAAGAGGTGTCTTGCCACACACTTACCAACGTCCAAACACCAACATTAATTAAAAGTGGATGATTATAAATTATTTTTGAACGAATGATTGATGGAAGATTCATATTTTTCAATTACCTTTACAGTATAAATGATGCTTCAGATTATCTGAATCAGATGTGGAAAAATGGTTGGAAAATAAATGGATTAAACTAGAAAAACTAAAACGATGGGGACTTGGGAATAAAACCATTAATTAAAAAAATCCATAAAAAATCAATTACTGAAGAAAATAAATTAAAAAAATCAACGTCTAATTTAGAAATTCTTTGAATTGTTTATCGTATTGATCTTTTATCCACCATATAAAATATTTTAAAAAATCATTAAGCATGAAGTAGAAAAGACAAAAAAAATAAAAAATATGCTATTTATTCATTTATGTGATTTGTATTTAATAAATTATTAGATATTAAATTAATTAATTAAATAAATTGAAATAAAAACCAAACAATATATATATTTTATCTTAGCAACTGGTACCAGAGCTCGATAATTAATTAAAAATGAAGGAGTTCCTCAAGTAAAAATTTTGGATCCCACACTTTTCATTATATTAAAAAATAAGCAAACTGAGCAATAATAACTTTAGATACAGAATTAGTGAATATTGCTCCTTCCTAATATCAACAGTCCAAATAGATTTTGAGGTGTTATTGAAGACAATAACAATAGTTTGCAACGACAGCTTTCTAGGTTGTGTAGAAGACCTCCTACAGCAATGATGGCGAACCTTTTTGAGAAGTGGGTCAAAGTTTGTTCATTATTTTTTTAAAATACAAGCCCATGGGTCACTAAGTCAGTGGCATCACTTGGAGGGGGAACGGAGGACTAAAAAGGGTACCAATAAATTGGAAACACAAAAAATTTGCTAACAGAAGAACTTGACAGTTGACCCTTTTTTTGATAACTTAAAATCCTCTAAAAGGTTTACGTTCACGTTATTTTAATATTTTCGATTGCCCGTTCTCTCTTTTATGATATAAAAAATAAGTTTATAAAAATCAACGTGTTCCTTTAAATCGATTTCTTTTTTGTTTGCGACTTAACAAGTGCTGATTAGGTTGGAGAGAAGCTAACTTTTTTATTTAAAGAGATAGAAACTTTTGGTTGAATGGACAACGTTTAAGTACCTTGTAATGCGCATTTCGCCTAATAAATCATAAAACAAAAGAACATCGTGTTGCTAAGATACAAGCATAACGATTAATTTTTTAAATTGAACATCCTCTATAATTTTATAATTTTAAGTTACTCTGGTTTCGTCTTAAGCCATCTTCAGGCGAAAATGTCAAATTCTACGAAAATGGATAAGATGGAATATTTAATTTATTTGTGTGCATTTCGTCGCTGACTATTTTTTATCACTTTATCCATTTTCGTAGAATTTGATATTTTCGCCTGAAGGTGGCGTAAGCCGAAACCGGCTGTTTCACACTTGAAGTAAATAATAAGAAAAACTTTGTAGAGATTGATCCATTCAGCATTCCTTTTTCCTATAAAAAAGGAAATGGCAGAATGATTAGAGAAAATGGAAAATTTGGAGAAATACAAGATTGGATGGATTGAATATGGTTAGCGCATGGTTGGGTTGGGTCATTTAAAAAACCCTTCTAGGTCAGTGTCTGACCCGCGGATCATAGGTTCGCCACCACTGTCCTACAGACTCTTATAGAAGACTTCCAAATTTCCAAAACTTTACATGGCACGGTTTAATAAAAATAAAAGGGGGTGTTCCCCAAGGACGGATTTTAGTTCCTTACAAAAAAAATTATAAAAACGTAACTTTAGCAATAATAATATATATCACTTTCATGACAAAATTTGCGGGTAATACAAGTCTTCCCATTTCCTACAGGACGTGAAATTCAATATTTAAAACAAATAATTTTTCTCTGTTTTAGGACCCTTACATTTTATTATATTCACAAATGACTTGGGTTTTTTTTTAATATGTGGTTGAAATACAAAAATAAAGAAATTTTTAAGCAACAATTTTTTTTTAAATATTATCGATTGTTACTTTTTCAAAGTTCTGATTCAATTCCAGTTTCGTTTGGAAATAAATTACTTGCTATTATTCATAACAATCGTACAAATCGTACAAACTATTAAATGCCTCATAATACACACACACACTTTGAAGATAATCGTGTGAATTATGCAAATGGGGACTTTCACCGCCTTCTGTACATCGACGACGAAGCTGCGCTCCTCTTTCAAAAGAGTGGGTGTCACCAAGGTCACCGCCACCACGGAGGGATGTCGACGAACCGCTGGAAGTTATAAAACGATCGAGGGAATTTCGCACGGATCAGTTTGTGAAAAAAGTTATCGGAAAGCTGCCACCATGGCGGACATGAGACAGGTATGTCGAGTTTATTTTTCGAACAAAAAATGCACTTTAAAACAATGTGTACTTTAAATGGAAGCGCATCTAATGCGACGATACCTTAATTACTTACACAACACATCCGCGTTGGTTTTCTCTTGTATTACATAAATTTGCATTCGTTTTTTTTTTTTTTTTGACTTGAAAATCGGGTTATGAAATGGACAAATTAAATTACGGCCACATCCATATTTAATGATATTGATCGAAGGTAATAAGCAAAATTTTGAAATATCTAAATTAAATTACAGAAACTCTACATTGTCATCTTCGTGTTGTGTCTCCATACGGCAATCTCGAAACCTTCCAAAGAGGACCTCGACGGAGCGGAAGCGAACGGGAAGCTCGAAATAATCAAGCAAATAAAAAAAGTAAACGACGACGGCACCTACACCATAGGTTACGAAGCAGACGACGGTTCGTTCAAAATTGAAAGTCGTGACGTTCTGGGCAACGTAAAGGGCACGTACGGCTACGTGGACGAAAACGGAGAAATCAAAAGGGTATCCTACAGCACCAACAACAGCAGCGAAGTCATAACCAAGCCGGAATCTTCGTCGGTCGTCCAAAGAATACCAAAAACGCGTTCGTCTTCTTCAAGATCGGCGAATTTCCCAACGTCCACGACGCCGACGACGCTTACGACGCAAACGACACCCAGAAGAAGAACCACCACCACGACGACCCCGCCGACCACGACCACCAACTATTCGGAATTTATCAAAGCTGCGGTGAAAGCCTCTAAATCGGCCACGGCTTACCCAGACAGATTATTACAACCAAGACCCATAGTAAGAACCATACAAGATGGGCAAAAATCCGAAGGACAGTTGATACGACCGGATGTATCGGTTCGTCCAACCGATATTCCCATTTACAGAAGACCTTCGAAAACTCTGGAGAGCGAATCGAAACCGGTAACTGAAGAATCCGAAACTCGCATTAATTTGCTTCGAAGGCAACTTAACGAAAAAAATTCTTACGATCCAAGGCAACATCTTTTAAATTTGCAACAGTCATCCGGTAGCGACGTCGTAGATGTGTACAGTGCGTCAGTGACCACGGGTGCACCCCGTCCGTTATTTACAACGTCCAGGCCGAAATTTCTTTCTACGACTACGATTCCACGTCCAATGGCGCGATATCCCAATTATCAAAAAGACGAAGCAACTACGGAAGGTATGCAAAGCACACCGAATCCCGTACCAGTTTTACAAATACCCGCCAATCAAGTACCTCACGAAACCCTTGTCGCCATTCCCCATCCAAGTCACGGTTCCGTCATAGTTCCATTGAGCCAATTACGTAGTAGATTTACCCAAATCAACAACGAGGGGGAACAATATCCAAATGAACAATTTTTAAAAGAAACGCAAACGTACCAACCAATTTACGTTAGACGGTACATGCCGACCAAAGCTCTCAGAGTGCAAGTCGACGAAAACGGTTACATCAGAGAGATGCCAAATTATTCAACATCCACACCGTACACCACACCCACACCAAACTACATAAACAACGACGAAGAAGTAAACTTGATAAAACCGCCGGTGAGCACCAAAGATTTTCAAAAGTTGCTCCAACAATTGATTTTCCGCCAAAGCCGTTTGGAACAAATCAGCAGATTGATGCAAGCTAGACGTTACGAATTCGGCGAAAGATACCAACCTGTGTATCAAAGTGCGCCGATCTATGCCAGACGACCGGAAGAACGACCAAACGTACGTTACGTCAATCAACTGATACCGGACAACCAAGACCCCAGACAATACCAAAACCAACTTTTCACGCCGACGTCGGAATCGTTCACTCCGACCAGAAGGGTCGCCAGATTGTTGAAACCTCGCCAGGAAGATGACGACGACGAGGACGAAACTGATTATTTACCGCCGGACGTGCGCGAAATGTTGTTATTGAAAATGTTACAGTTGGCCATAAATCCGGGTCTTCCTTTGGACGAATTGGATAATTTCGAAGCTGGTACCATGACGACACCTCGACATAAGAAAACCGCCGTTCGTAATGTTGAGATATTGGGAGAAGAAGATGACACCACGAAAAGAAAAAGGTAAAAATGGAAACTTTGATGATACCTAACGATATTCTTCCTGTTTCAGATAAATCTTCACGAACAATTACACTTCCATCACTTTTCAATACATCAGATCCAATTTATAAGAGCTACTATAAAAAAGTCTCAAAATTTCAGCCGGACATCGGCAACACCCCTCGTTCCTATTACCCTTAAAACAAGACCAAAGCGCATCGCAAAAATCTTATATAAAGCTAGAAGATACGTTAGTTTATATTCCAAAGATTTTCGACGTGACAACTTTTTAATTTATTGTGTGTTTAGTTTGTAATAAAACCGAAAAATTCAAACGTCTTTTATTGCACGTCGCAAAATTGTGCACAATTACGTAACCGAAAAAAATTTATAGAAAACCCATGAGAATTGCAACCGTGGGAACGCAAATCTGTGTTCCCAATGAAACAACTATCTCGTCAATCTTTATGAAATGATGAATATTCAAGACTTTGTTGCTTAAAACGTCGCGTTTATTCGTTATTAATTGACTTGATTGGATTTTCACTTGAGAATTTTCCGAGACCCAACCTGGAAAATGAAAGTTTCAAAATTTTTGAATCAATAATTATGAGACATTTTTTCAAGGCAAGGAATTTCGCCCAGAATCACGTCCTAAGTCAAGTTGGCCGTGCTGATCATGAATATGGGAAAACGTTGCATAACGGTTGGCTTTGAAGGCTCATAGTTCAAGATGGAAGGACGTAACGGTAACGAGAGCTAGTTTTTTGAATTTGTGACATTTTTTCCATAAATGATATTCATTTGATACAATTTTAGGAGATTTGATTTTTTGTCAAAAAATGACTACCTATTAATAAAATTAAGTTCGTTGTCATGGCAACCAAGCGGTCTGTTTCGAAAATGATTAAAGAATTTTTTCAATTAGAAATTGATAGAGAAATAGTAAGGCCAAGACCGGCATGTATATGATATGGATAGGTATATCTTAGCCTCTCTCTCTCTCTATCTCTCTCTCTGTAGGCGCTACAAATGGGCTACAAATTTGAAATGAAGGCTATGTTTTTAAATCGAATCATTTATTTATAAACACATCAAAAAAATAGAATCATTCGAGAACGGACTCTAATCGCGAAGGCTCTTCAACTTGCTCCTTTTCCATCTCAAAATCGCAAGGAGCGTTCCAATCTTGTATGGAACCGCTTCCTATGGCCATGAAAAACGTAGCCGTCGTCAACAACACGGCCGAAGATACGCCAAAAACTAGCCTCCACCAACCAGCAAACTAAAATATTCGACGTCGTATAAATAACAAACATTTCTAATCTACAACAAAAACAGAATACTTACTGATCCATGTAATCCTTCAGAGACGACATAATTTGCAGCTAAAAGTCCTGCCGCACCGATCGTCTGACATAAACCGAATACTGTACCTGAAATCGAACACATCGAAATATATAATATATAAAAAAATATAGCAGGAATCGATCCGTAATGAGGAATATGGGTGTAAAGGAAATACATCCAACTTAAGAAGAAAAATGCTACGGGTCATCCATCAGTGTTGGAACTTTCATTTCACTAACACAGCCCTGAACAATGATAAGTTTAATACTAGTGGACAGGCTAGTAGACCAGCTAGTAAACAGGATAGTAGACAGGCTAGTATGAATAAGTGCCAAACATTCAAACTAAAATCTTCTAACCTGCAAAATTCGGAGCAATGTCAGCGGCACTAGCGAAAGCTCCAGCGGGTGTGGCACCAGTCAAAGCCAAAGCCGCCGTATACAACGCCGCGGGTGCAGCAGGATCGCATCCCGTATACCCCAACACGAACAACAAGGCGGCGGGCAAAAAATGTGCTTAAAAGAAATTACTTTGGAAATTCTCTCCAAAAACTATACTTACATATATACACGAAAAATTTACGAGCGGTGGTGGTGGACACGATACCCGATTCCCTCACGTGATCGACGACGACGCCGAAAGTTATGGCCGCGAAAAAATGGCCGACGTGCGGCAAAGACGCCAAAACGTCTTCCTAAAAGGCTCACCGATGAACGCCAAAATTGGTTTATTTATCTGCTTACGTATGCTATGGAGAAACCGTACACCAATTTCAGGTATTTCGTGACGCCCAACATTAATGTTGCATCGGCCCATTGGCTACCAACGACGGCTATACCACAAGCCCAAGCCGGTTTGGACAATAGCAAGCGTCTCCATGGTAACAACCTATGTTCCTATAATAATGTTCAATTTATTTAAAAAAAAATCAAAACTTCGTCTACAAATTCCAAAATAACTCTTAAATTCCAAGTAGATAGCAAATTCTTCAGACTGTTTCGTTCTTTTGGAGAAATTTAAAACTTTCATCCAATACACCAAGTTTAAATCGCTGGCAAATAGAGTAACGCCCACGTCGAACCACGCGATGCAGTGAGATAGACTGTATATTATCTCTGCTAGCGAAATAAAAGTAATGTAACGCCACAGGTAACGCCTAGTTCTCCCCGCAGTTGTGGGAATGATTTTTGAATTGCCATCTCGTTTCCACGACTGTCTCGTATATCTCCCGCTTGCGTTACACTCGCATAAGCTGACTTCGTAAATTTATTCCGTATAGTACAATCCTTTCAATTTCGTTTCCATCTTCTTACAAAGAAAAAACATACTTACGTCACGTATAGGTCGATTCGGATTGAGCGTTTCTTCGACGAATCGCCACCACAAAAAATACCAAACGCAAGCGCTCAAAGTTATCACGTAGCTCAGCCAATCCCTTCCCAACTTTCGAACCAACGGCGTACCCAACAAACCAACGACAGCATACCCCAAATTAACGGCTAAAAGTGCAAAGTTTAATTACACGAAGGATAGTCGGAACGGACTGACCTGTGTACGTCGAGACGAACGCGCTCAAATTTTTCGGCTTGAACCACGTCACCGCCAACATGTGAGCTGCAGGCCACGTTGCTCCCTACACATCAAGAAGAAGAGCGCCTCAGCAGTGGCGTAGCGAGGGGGGCAAGGGGGGGGCATCATGCCCCGGGCGGTACTCACGAAGGGCCGCAAAATGGTCCGCAAAACAAAAATTTCAAAATCTAGTCTTGTTTTCTCAATTACATTTTTTTTCTCAAATTTAAAGCCTAGCTTGAGCCTATGACTTTATTTATTTATTTATTTGCGAGTATATTTTACATATAATATTATATGGTTTTCGAATGGGGGGGGGCTAAAAAGGTATTGTGCCCCGGCCGCGAGTTAAGCTCGCTACGCCACTGCGCCTCAGATTTGAAATTTGATAGCGCAACACCTTACTAGATAGACCGTACTCGAAAGAAATACGCCATTTATATCACAAAAATTAAATTAAACGTCATCAAAACGGCGACAATAGTAAATTCTTAAATATTACCATAAAAATCCCTTGAAGAATTCGAATAGCAACGTGATAAGGAGTGAGCCACGAGGCTGGCACCATCACAGCGGTAACGCCCGCTCCAAGAACTCCAGCTCCAAAAAGCCTTTCGGCTCCAACCCTAGCAGCAATCCTGCTCGCCGCCAGAGGCGAAATTAAAGTTCCCCACATAAACGCCTCTCTCAACACGGACTCGGTTTGGTCCGTTCTCGTCATCGGAATCTGAACGATAATTTTTCTTTTTTTTGTAAACTCTATAAACTTCATACTTACTTCTATATGCGGTATGGATCGGACCACGTGAACGCTGGTCTCATTTTTTTCTGGCGGCTGGCAATACCTGGTTATGTAACTGGTATTCTCGACGTATTCGGCAAATTCCGCCGCGGAATAGCTAGAAGTACTGTTGGCTCGCAAAGCCACCGAGGCGCTCTGTTCAACGACACCACACAGCACGAATCCGGTTATAATAAATACGCAAATCAATTGTTTCGAACTGATTTGTTCTAAAAATCGAACTTAAAATAAATCGAACGTACAAACCGTTGTCGTTTACCGTTGACAACTTTCGCCGCTTTTTGCACTTGAAAGCTACCCCTTTTAATGGTTGTAAAGCCCGGTGCCATAATTTTTTTTATGTTTAACTTCCGTACGTAAAGACGTTCATTTTGTATATGATGCGATGCGACCGACCGTTTAAGATTTAGATGTCGCATTAATTGGATAATATTAGTACTTCCTCCGCGACCCACGTCTTAATTGACACAGTGGATTTATTGAATAATGCACCTTTGATGTGCGGTAAGACTTTTTAATGTAAAAAATGATACAGTTTCATAAAAATGTTTCGACCTTATAAAAATAAAAATAAAAATAAAAATTGAAAGAATGAATCAAGAAACCGAGCCTTACATTAAAGACCTAACTTAGTTGCTCATTTAATTGAATCATTTATTTTAAAACGACCTTTTCTATATCAACCAAGTTATCTACAGCTAACTGTTTTTTAAACTGCTAAACGTTATTATTTTTACAAACTATATTTCTTATAAAATTACAGAAATAATTTTTATGAATTGTCTTTTCCTTACAGATTTTTTTTTTTTTTTAATCCGTCTGCTGCATTATTTTATGTATTTATATTTATACTTTCTGGTACAAACCGATAATTTTCTTTAATAATAAATATGTATACCCAACGGTAAGTACTGTAGGGACGCCCCTGGTTACACCGGTAGAGGCGCTTCTAAGACACGCCATTTTGTTTCTTAATTCGAATTCTTGACAAAAATTGCCCTATTTACATAGTTTTTTGCGTATATGATTTTAATAAATAACAAAAAAAATTAGAAGAATATTGCAATTAATTCGCCGTACATTAATAATTTCATAAATTACTTACGTTTATTCTCAGGCCGAATCTCGCGCTTTTCCATCGCCACAATCAATAAACGCATAACACACAAAACTATACCGTTTTAAACGATCCGGATGTTATTGTTTAATCTTTACAAAGCATATTTACGGTTGATAATTCGAGATTTACAACAAAAATTTTAAACTGGGAGAGCTTCACAACTGTAACGGTAACCGGTAGAGGCGCTGCGTACCCGCCTCCTGTGATTGACGAATAACGTCCACAAATTTAATTTTCAGCTAAAGTTAACCTCGAACATTACAGTTACTTCTGAAACAATTCCAAGCACATTTTTAAATTTAATGCTATAAATTACAATTTGCACGAAAAAATTTAAGCAGCAAAGCTTTCACGATTAACCGGCAGAGGTGCCTAAGTTATAAATTTAACATTTTAAATATTATTAAATATTCAAGGTTAAGTAGTTGACGTTTAAACATACAAGTTTTAACACATTACAGTCTAAAAAAACACTTTGCACGTTAAATACACAAGTTTTTAATATCATTTAACGTGAATAAACGGATTTAATGACATTGCCGCTAGAGGCGCCGCGTTCGCATTTCGAATCACTGTTTGATTTCGAAATATTTCAACCATTTGTGCAATTTAATATAAGGTAAGTGAAACAAACAACTTGATTGCAGGATTTGAGTGTGCTTCAAGTTTTAAATTAAAAATAAATTTATAAAATCTTTAAAAGCAACGTCCTCAGATTACAGCGTCTCTATCGGAGGAAAAATGTACTATTTGCAATACGAATATCAGGTTTGAATCACAAAAATGTATAAATAAAATCTTATTTATTTAGACACACAAACGAACACTTTTAATCCATTAAAACGGATCCTTAATACATAAACTACATTCTAATTGACCGCCATATAATACTAGTACAATACGATAAAATAATTCTATTCGAAGAATCAATAATACGATAATGGAATTTATTATAAATAATATTATGACTATAAGTACGGATCTATAGATAAATTACATGGACTTTTCCTCCAATCTACGTGTTTTTACAATCGTGAGATCCGGACAACGTACAAGAACGGATTGTTCCATTTGTGCTCTTGCTTGCAACACATCGTCATCCATATCATCAGTGGAAATGTTTTTTCCATCGTCCATTTTCGAAATCGCCTCCAAATACATGGACAGACTTTTGGGGGTGACGTTTAGTATATCAACGGCTCCATCGAATGTGATTTGTTTTCTTTTTAGTTTTAATAGGACGTCCGTTGCGAGTTTTCCTCTGTAAATTTTATTCATATTTATGGAAATACACACTTTTAATTTTATGAATTAGGGATTTTATAATAAAACAATTTTTTTATTAAAAATTTAATAAATAAAAAACTACATATATAATTATATGATAATACAGATATTTAAAAAGAGTTACATCATGAAATTAATAAACTATTCACGATTGCTATATAACATGAATAATTACTAAATAATAAGTGTTCGATAGAACAGTGTTCATGCAAAAAATTAATAATAATCTTAAAAAAAAACCAATCAGTTTAGAAATTACAGATCATCATAAGGTACGAATATGTACTTTGTCTTATTATTTATTATAAACTTATCGATTAGGCACTGAACAAATAATGTCTATAAATATTTGTATCATATATAGAATAGGTATGTTGTAAAATAGGAAAACATGAACCCTTACTTTCTTTTCTGTTTGATATAAATATATGACAAACTCTATACTATGAAGACTACAAACGATTAATACATAGTTACATAAATCAGTACGCTAAAATATAATCTTATATCTACATAATTTTGGGTGTACGCTTCTCAACCACCTAAAATCAATGCACACAAATTATAAATACTGAGTGGAACAGATTTTTGCCGCATAACCTACTTGTTTAAAGCACTAGATATAGGATTGCAATGTAGAATCAGTGCAGCAGCCTGTCCTCATCGGACACTGTGATATGTTCCTAACACTAAACTACCATTGCCGATATACAAATATTGCATAATGTAAAATATACATTGTTTATTCATCATTAGAAATGTCATTTTGGTATTTCATATATCACTACATTTTTTTTTAAATTTTCAAAATAAGCAAATTATTCTTAAGTTACTTTTTATATATAAAACGAAAAAAAAAACAGTACAAAATTTACTTTGGTCTGTATAAAATACTAATTGTGGAATTGTCTTGCTTTATTCACTTCTGATCGGAATTCCCGGCCTGCCTATCGGAATGATCGGAATTATTATTCACCTTCGTCGCACTCTCCAATTTTTCCTTCTTTATGATCGTGATATCCGGACAGTTGGCAAGCACCGAATTGCTCGACGTCGCCGCCGTCGAGTTATTCGAAGTCATCGCGCTTTTAAATAGGCCACTGTTGGACGGCACATCTGGCAATATAGAATCCGTATCCTCTTCCGAATCCCCATCATCGAACGTCTCGTTCGGATTCGAATGACCGCTTATGTTGGCTTCGTTATCCAACACGGACATCGATATCAAATAATTCGAGAGAGTCTGTGGCGTCACGTTCAATTGTTCCGCCGCTCGAAACAACGTTATTTCTTTCCTTTTCAATTTTAAAAGGACATCGGTCGGTCCCTGTTCGGTCCAAAAATCTCTCACTCTGTAAGTACTACATAAATTACTTTCATTATCACAATGTACATTTCAATCTATTACAATATTCGGACAGATGTACGCACAATTTTACATCATCGTCGTTTGAACTATTTATCAAATAGTGCTTACCAGTTTTATTAAATTTTCTCTCCCGTTACACGATGATTTAATCAAGAGATTTAATTTCTAAAAATACAAAAAGAAAGGGATCTTAACTTGTTATCCAATCGGAATTTATAAATAACAATGCTTACCGTATCAAAGATCACTTTGCCATAAACGACACAAAAACTAATCACTTTTGCCAAGTTGCACCAACGCCAATGAATCTTCAATTATTTTCTACAGAAACAAATAATAAAACAATTGTTTGATTAATTTATCTTGGTGCTACTGGCCATTAATAGAAAAATTAACTAACGTTCGATTTAATTGAATTTGTTTAAAACCGAACTGTGCATAATTCTGTCCAAACGCACACGTAACAAAAAAATTCACATTACCTGTAAGGATGTTTAAGGCATCCATATGCATCCCTGTATCTTCCGTAAAGCGTCCCGTAGGAAACGCCCAGTAATTCCGCGGCGATTTTCATCTCAAGATTTTTTGTTTTAATGGCGTCCATCACCCGTTTAGTGAAGGGTTCTTCCCAAAATTGCTGTCTTCGTCCCGTGTTTAAGTAATCGTTCATTTTGATAACGTCCGGCCATTCTTTTTCCAAAGCCGCCGTCAACGACGACGAATTATTGAAGGAATTGGTGTTGGTAGTTGTGGAATTTGTTTTGGTGTGCGTCGAGTTGAGTATTTTCACGACGGCTTCCGTTTTGACCTCGTTCGTTGATATGGGATCGACGGCGTCCTCCATTATTATATCATCATCATTCGTCTGAAAAGTTATTGTATTGTTATTTGATTTATTTTATGCGCGAAATAAAAAAGGATGAACGCACCATTTCAGTTTTAACCTTGACGGGTGGTTCTTCCGATTCGTTCGCTTCTTCCATATCGTTGCCGAGGGTTTCCTCCTCCCAAATGGACAGATCATGGTCGCTGCTCGACATCGCGTCGTTTGAATAGGTTTCGTCGGCGTTACCGGTAACGCTGACGATTTTCGGCGTGAAAACTTGTTGATGGGGTGATTGTTGGTGTGGTGACTGTTCATAGTCATCTATGGGAGGTCGACCTCTTTTTCTTTTATTGCCCGATTCACCACCAGATTTGGGGCTTTCCATGACCGTCGATACTTGCGGTAATGCGGCCGACTGGATGCCATTTGTGTTACCTTCATTGTTACATTCTTCGTCTCGCCATGAAACTTCTGCCAAACCTTTTATACGAAGTTCTTCTGCAGTCTTCAATAGTGTGGCCAAATGACACTAAAAAAATATTCTATAGATGACATTATCTATACACAAACTTTATTAATGATAGTCAAGAGCAATTTATTCAATTTTTTTGATGAAGAAAGGAAACAACCAAAGTTAAATGCACTAACAAAATTAGTGGACAAAATTCCGCACATAGAAATTCTGAACAAGCACTTATTATGCGACCTGAACAAAACTTTCAGTGCCGTGATCACATACTACTTCACAAACTCTCGTTCAATGGTTTGTCAATGGGAGACTGTAGTCTGAGAGTGTTTCTTAGATTTGTATATTTCTGTATTTTAGATAATTCGATAATTTTGGAATATAAAAGTATGTTTACGGAAAACTTCATTTTAAAGAAATAAGAATTTTTACATGTTTTGTTTACATCGGTTTGTTTTTGTATTTATGTTTACAGCAGTAACACGTTTTCCTTGCATTTTTTATAATCTAATCTTTAAACAAAATAAAAAACTATAAGCATAAAATATACATTGCTATCACACCCCTTTTAATTTTTGTTATTATTATAAGGCGAGTTAAAAATGCTTTACATTCACACAATACAATTAATTTATTGAAAAAATGTTATTTTAAGTATATTTTGTGCATTGGAATTTTGTGGTGATGAATTAATTAATCAAATAAATTAGTAGCTACTGACATAATTGAATTACTAATAAGTGAGGAATTTTTACTAATGATAAACTTAATAATTGAGGTTAGGATGTTTAATTGAAAGCCGAAGTTGTAACATAAAAATTATGAAATACTTACGTGATCGACATTAATTTCTCCTTTGTACATAAATTCTACCAAACATTTAATATCTACATATTTAACATCTTTCATTATAAGAATAGGATCTTTCTCTTCGTATTGTGAGAGTATCGTGTCGAAATATGTGCTACAAGCAGACAAGACAATTTTGTGTGCTTTGATTGTTCTTCCTTCGCATGCAAGGACCACATCACAAAATGCTTCCCTTTCGAGGAGTTGTGAGAACATTGTTTGTAAATTCGAATGGTGGTACCTCCATCGCAGACAGTATTGTTGGGGCAACATTTTAAAGTTTTGTTTGGTTAGTTCGCTCCAAGTACTGTTAGTTGTTTAATACTGTTATGTATGTGTAGATCTTGAAATGCATGTAAATTTCACGTTAAAAAAATAATGAGTCACCTTTTTTCGATTGTAACTCGAAAACATTAAAAATAATCAATACTCCACTCTTTTTTAATTCTTTTTGAATTTCATGTTTTGCACCGTTAAGCACGAAAAACTACATCTCCGCGTCGTTTTCGCCGTACCTCGTCGTTTTAAAGACGCACCGGACACAAACTTCACCAATTACGATTAATTTTTCTCAAATTTTGGAGACGCGTACGTAGATGTTCAGTCATTTGGAAAATTCCGACAAAAAATGTGTCCCTTAGTTTTTTATGAGTCAGTGAGCCAATAGAAACCACGTAAGACCCCTACATAAACCATGTATAGTCCGTAATATTCGCCGGGCCAAGCCTTTGAGGCAAATCAATACCGCACGTCTTAAAAAAAAATTGTCGAGTAAAAAATCTTAAGTTTCTTAACTTCCTCCTACAGGATCAAACGCGACGATTTCGAACAACAAAACACTTTTTTTTACAGAGTAACGGCATCGAGGACGAGAAACTCAAAGCCAAAAGGGGGTCAAAATTTATACTGACTGTACGTTAATTAGGCCTTTCATATTTATTTTTATAAACTTCGGTCTTTTCAAAGCCTGGGAAAAGAAAGAGAAAATACATGAACTCAAGTTCAATGATCGCACGATACGAATCCGCAAGTGCATCTAACAATAACAAATAAAAACGAAAATAATAAAACTAATCGACGATTTACAACGAAAACCCCATTAATTTAACATCGCACCCCTACAATTCAAATTACGTTTGCTCGATAAGGTTTATTCGACGAATCATTAGAAAAACTTTTAATTTTTTGGAAAACGTTACGATAAAGACAGGAAACACACGTGTGGTGAAAATTACGTTAATTCACTGAATAAAAACAAAACATCTGTCGTCGGCGTTTGGTAACTTAAACGTTTTTATTGTGGCACCCACTGTCAAACGTCAACAACGGCTCTGTTTTGAGGTTATGTTATTGTGTCCGATTTAAATCTAGCATGTCTGACGAAGAAGACGTCGTCTACGTGAAAAAACCCAGAAATATACATTATGGATCGCTCGAAGAAGTCGAAAGAGCAAGATTGGCTGCTGTTGAAAATACAGAAGAAAATAGCGTCGACAACGATGCTGCTACATTTTCGCCCCAAAGTACACAAGTACATGTTTCAAATGGTAAGTTTTAATATGTTTAATTAATATTAATTAGATATTAATATATTAAATTATTATGATATTAGAGCTTTGATTAACGAGCCAACCAGGGTTACTCCAAATTCTCTAACATGTACTGATTACATTTTTGTACTAATATCGTTGATACAGTTTATTTGATATGGAAAGTTGTGCATAATGGATTATCTGAGCACTCGTGCCAAGTGCTTTTCTACGATTTTAATTTTAAAAGAATTTATAGTAATAAAAATTTCAATACGTAAGAATTTTTCTTCTGACGTGTCCGGTATCCTCCTTAGTCAGCTTTCGCTGTTGGCATAATTAACAGTGCTACATCTCTTACGGCGAGGAGATGATAGTAACAAAGCCATGGAACACTTTACACACACAAAAATACACATAAATTGGTGCTCCTGCAATTCTCGAAAAGCGAGAGCTTGAGAAGCGTTCGGGTAGCACCGCACACACACACAAAAAAAAAAATAATTTATTGTACTATTTGAGTAAAGAAGAGTGGTTGGATGCTCTGAATGCAGATTCAGTTGATGAAAATTTTTGAAATAAATCGTTTTAGAAAACTTCATGTTATTTATTACACAAAATAGTATATTCCACCCTGCTCAACGTGGTTTTCGAAAAGAAAAATTCCCAAACACAGCTGTTCTGAACTGTATTACTTAAATCCAAATTTCCCTTGTTCCATTATTTTATCTAATTAATTTGTATACACAGAATACATGGAACTCGAAGATGCAATGTCCAAAGACAAACAAGCCTTACTCGAAGAATTCGAAAGGCGTAAAAAAGCCCGATCCATAAACGTATCGACGGACGACGCAGAAGTCAAACGAAATCTCCGCCAGCTCGGTGAACCTATCTGTTTGTTTGGTGAAGGTCCAGCCGAAAGACGCAATCGTCTACGCGACATTTTATCTTGGTAAGTGGGAAACTCATCGTTATTTCGACTGAATTTTACATTCAGCATAGGTGAAGACGCCATCATAAAACGTGAAGTCGAAGAAGAAAAGAAACAACTGGAAAAAGATCAAGAAACCACGTGGTACCACGAGGGGCCCGAATCGTTAAAAATCGCCCGACTGTGGATCGCAAATTATTCGTTACCCAGAGCCAAAGCACGGTTGGAAGAGGCACGAAACGCTGTAAATTTACCCACGACGACTAAAACCGCCAAAATGCAAGAAATACAAAAAAGATTGCAGATTTTATCGATTTATAGTAGCCAGGTTGGAGATACACGTCCCATATCGTACTGTCAATTCAGTCCTAATTCACAATTGTTAGCTACTGGTTCATGGTATGTTTTTCTGACCTTTTCTGCATTTCTCTTAAATAGTAATAAATAAATACAGGAGTGGATTGTGTAAAGTATGGTCAGTACCTGACTGCAAACTAAAACAGACGTTACGTGGCCATTCATGTAATGTAGGAGCTATAATTTTCCATCCAAAAGCCACTATAAGTCAAGAAGAGACTATATGCAATATGGCGTCGTGTGCAGGCGACGGTTCTGTGAAATTATGGGATTTTAAAAGGTTTCTATTTGTATTTTATTATACAGGATCTGCCAAACCTCGGCCTTTTTTCCGTTGCTCCCTTATTTAAAAATTCAGGAAAATATATTTATAATTGACGTTACGTTTGTAGTGAAGAACCAATAGCCGATATTGAAGGTCACATGCCGCATCGTGTGTCCCGTTTGGCCTTTCATCCATCCGGACGCTTCCTAGGAACTTGTTGTTACGATTGTTCCTGGCGTTTGTGGGACCTGCATCAATGTGCAGAAGTTTTACATCAAGAAGGACACGGGAAACCAGTTTATTGTATAAGTTTTCAAACTGATGGATCGGTCTGCGCCACTGGGTAATAAAAGAAATGTCATCCCATTAAGTACCCCATTTATTATGATTTCCAGGGGTCTCGATGCTTTTGGAAGGGTGTGGGATTTACGGACGGGTCGCTGCATAATGTTCATGGAAGGTCATTTGAAAGCAGTCTATGGAATAGATTTCTCGCCAAATGGTTTTCACATCGCCACTTCGAGCGACGACAACACGGTCAAAATATGGGATTTGAGGAAACGGTCGGTTCTGTATACGGTTCCAGCGCATACGGGTTTGGTATCTGAGGTCAAGTATCAAAAGGAGAACGGCGATTATTTGTTTACGTCGTCGTACGATAATACGGCGAAGATTTGGACTAATCGAACGTGGCAGCCGCTCAAGACGCTTTCGGGACATGATGGAAAAGTGATGTGTGTGGACATATCCACGGATAATCAGTATGTTGCAACTAGTTCTTATGATCGTACATTTAAGTTATGGGCACCTGAATAATATTCAATTTGTAATTTACATTTATCGCCGATTAATTTTCAATAATGTATTTCAACAATAAATATAATTACATAAGATAAATGCAATCATCCTGATGAGGTTATGTTTCTCATTTGACGTACGGCTGCCACATATCTAGCAGAACAACCGGAACTTTGCACCTGATACTGATCCGCCGGTATTTTCAATAATAAAATCAACTGTTTTAAATTATCAGTCAATGTTAAACTCAAATCTTCAAGCACATTTCCCAAATAACCTAAAACGTTTATATTAAATATTTTAAAAGGTGACCAATTAATTCTTACTGATGTCGTGACCAAGTTGCCTTGCTGCCGACGGACTTAATTCACAAATAGACAATATCTGTTCACAATACATTTGACAAGTTCCCCTTGAAACGATTCCCAAAAACACATCGGCTAGTGCTCCTTCGACTTCTGCTGTGTTACCATATTCAGGATCTGCCGCTTTAAGTGCGGTGCTCAGCGACGGGTTCTCACGAAACAAAAAAGGCTCCAGATGTTGCGGTAAAGTCATTAAATACTGCCCAATCTAAAAAAAAGACAATTTTATTTGTTAAGTGATAGTCATAGTTTACTTGAGTTATGTATTCCTGCGGCGAAAAACTGTAATCAGGCAATTCGGCCAAATGATAATTCGAATCTGAAAACTGCATCCAAACATCTGAAGAAGCAACGTTGCTAAGTTGCGCAGCGATGGGTGCAAAAATAACCTGATAAGTCGTGTGATGTATATCCGAACACAATCGATTAAATTCTGTAACTACATGGTCGAGCAACGACAATTGAGTCCCTTCCGTGACGCATTTAACCAACGATTCATATTCTTTCCGTTCAGACGCATCCAACAGCAAATATTTGTACTCGACGTTGCTTTTATTGAATTCCAAAACTGTTGCCGTTAAATCTCTTTCGAACGTCTGCAAATTGACCAAAACTTCTCCGGTGTTTTGCAACAATGATAAGCATAACTGAAATGTGTTAAAATCTTCAGTGTGCTTTTTATTTCGATCGATTTGTCGTAAAGCCACCCTGTATTGATCGGCGTAGCTGAACAGAAAAGCTCGTAGTGCTTTCAATAATCCACAATAACCACAATTTTCGGTGATTTTTTCACAACGTATTTTCGCTTCTCGTGCCAAATCTATAACCGATGGTATCATCAAACCTAAAGCTTGAATAGTATCGGGAAGTTCCTCTTTGATGCATTTCACTTGCGATAAATGTTGCGATAGGACCGCCTGTTCGTAAACGGCGTAATTCGACACGTATATTACTAACGGATTGTATATTATTTTGAGAAGTGGAAGATATTTATCTTTTGAGACTTTCCCTAAAAATAAATTCTATAAATTCTGATTGGCTGATTGTTTCAATTACTTTGACTCGATGCATTAATAACGTTTATCAAATTAGTGACAAACTGCTGCATGGTGACTTTAATTTCCTGTATGAAAACCAATTTATCCGTTTGTTGTTTTATGGCGGCGTCGATGCATTCGTTTACACTGGGATCGAGACTAGCGATGACGTCTATATAAATTTCAATCAAAGAATCGCAAGTCGAATGGTCGGGAAAAACGTTGTTGAGCCATTTGTACTGGGTATGCCAATTCGACAGCAAAACATCATAGTAATTGTGAATGAGTTGGGTTATACTTTCATCCTGTTCGATTTCCAGTTGGTTTCTCCATTTCTTCAACAGTATGTCCCGTTGACACTTGTGATAGTATTTTAATAGTTGCGGTAACCGTTCCACGGTTGCAAAAATTCTTGCATAAAACGTCGACTGTTCTATAAAGAGAAAATTACATATAAAGCTGCGTAAACAATCTAATCAATCCAACAGATATCGGAACGGTGCGCGCAAAACGTTATAACTTTAAATAGCCACAAAACGAAGATGATTCAGTTTCTATCATCAAAACAAAAATACGACTACAGGCTCCTAGTTAAAATTGACATCAAATTTGTACAACAATGTGAGAGCGTCAGACTTTTAGGTATAGAACTACACAAGTTAAATAGCTTACTATAATATGTATATTATGTAACATCAATAAACTATTTATATAATTATATAATTTATATAATATAATTTACATTACGCGATACGCCACCTCGCGACAAATTTTTACACTAGCGACAAAAGGACATCAGTAATTAGTATTCATCGATTGATACGTCCATTTTGCTAAGTTCCGTGTTCTTTGTTTGTTCAAGTATTATTTTTTGTGTAAATCAGCTTTTTTCATAGATTAATAGCTGTTAATATTTTGAATTGTCCCTTTGTCAGTAGACATGTTTTATCGATAGCAGCGCCACCAACGGTAATGTAAATTGCCAATTATTATCATTATAATTATTATATTTATATCTACCAATATTGTTGGAAGTAAAAGCTTGCACGATTAACGGACTAGCGATTGCCTCCAATCGATTCTTCAAACCTTCAAGTTGCAACTTTCGATCTTCGTAATCGTGAACGTTTATTAACAACTTCAATGATTGTTGCATACTGACCAATTTTGCAGATATGTTCTCGATGTTTTTCGAGTCAAACGTCTCTTCTAAATCATTAACTACGAAAAAACTGTAAATATAAGACTTATCCAGTACGATATGGTTTACCGAGTATAGTCCAATTATCACTTTCGTGCAAGCCTTGTTTAGCCAACGCCAACTGGTTTTTAACCGAATCGAGCTTTTCAATCATCGTTATGGAATTACCGGTATCTTGCTCAATTTTAATGATCTCTTCCTTCACTATTGCCATTTTGTCACGTAACAAAACAGCCTCTTGCTGTAGATTTTTCGTGTCTCGCATTATTTTTGGTAAAGACATGAATACTTGCTGGCTAGTTTCTTCCAAAGCCGTGTTGATTTGTTGCACATAGAGTTGTAATTTCATCACCAAAGACATTGAATAATTCTAAACACACATATTACAATACGATTAATATAATTGTTGCTTCACAAACCTCTTTTTTATCGTGTCCCTCCGACGATTTTAAAATATCGTTTACCCAGGCTTTCGTGTCGAAGTTCGTGTCGGAAAAGGCGCTTATATCCTTAAAAAAATTATTATTATGACATAACCTGAAAATTTTAATTTACCATTTTTTGTTCGAGTGTTTCCAAATTATTATGAAAAATGCGTGCTCAACGATAATTTATGTTAAAAACTTGCAGATTCGTAACAAAAATGTTGGATTTGACATCCTTGACGTTTGTTGACAAATTGTCAAAATTTAATTTTTATACACATACACAAGCACAAATGACGATGCAAATTACTTTTAATTTTACGTATTATTATTATAAAAACATGATAAATATAAACGAAGTAATACCACGTAATACTACGAATTATTTAATTTTGGTTTTTGCGCAACTGAAAGGTTTATTCCAACAAACAGTTCCAAACGGTTCGGGATTTCATCTACCAATAAAAACATTTAATTTTATTGGTGACTAACTTCAAATAACTAAAATTCGCTCTGTGATAGGTCATCCGAAATCCGAAATAGTTCTTGAATCGTTCCGAAGCGTTTGTTGGAAAAGACCCGATGAAAGATTTTTCTTATATAGACTGAACAGGCTATAGTATGCAGGGTTGTAAAGTAACAAAGAAAACAACATGTACATTTTTGTGGTTGAGGTGAGATAGAAAATAAAATACATGAAAGTGGAAACGTACAAATCTTTTGAGCTGGCATGGTGCTACTAAATTAAGTTTATATATTTTCTAATAAAAAGGGGGGATATATTATTCTGCAACTTTTTATAAGTACATACCTTGTTAACTTGCAGCGTTGGTAGCACTGCCGAAACAGCTTCCTGATTGGTGGAAACGTTCAGTTGTCATGGTGACAGCAATAACGCTACGTTAGCAACGTGGTTACTTTAAATTTAAAATTTTTATTCGTAATTATTAATAATAATAATAATAATAATAATTTTATTGGTGCATAATAACAATAGCATACAAACATCGGTATAGTTTATAATTCACCAAATGGTTCTAAGTCAGTTAAGCTGCATTGCAGCGCCCTGATCTTCCCTAAGAACCTTAGTACTTAATACTTGATTTTTAACTGAACATGCGAACGTATAACAAATCCAAATAAATTCTATCGAAAATACGTCGTGATTAAAGCATATGGATATTTTCAATTTTTTATTATTAATTCAAAATTTCAAATTAATTTCACACAATTTTTTAATGTCTAACGTAATTAAAAGCTTTTTGAATTATTTGTTTTTAGTTTTTTATTGCTCTATTAATTATACATATGCTGAGTTTATTCTCCATTATAAGGAAAATGAACATGTCGTAAATCATTATTTTTATTACCGAGTTTTTGACGTTTTTTGTAACACCCGAGATACTACCGTAAAGATTTCTTTGTCTTTATTGGCTGCGCGCTTATCTGCTACCGAACACCTGCAACTCGAAACAAAAAAAAGTTTAGGAAGCCGTTTCCGATTGGTCGGTTGCAGATTCGCTCGTTTAAAACGTGCAAAAAAATCGGGCGTTGGTGGGGATCGTTTTTAAATATCGCCACTGGACAATTTTATTTTACTTTTTATCAGGCGTTCGAAGTGACAAGTTCGAATTTTGAATCTTTATCATGCCAAATTTAATGTCATTTTGGGATGCGGTGGATCGTGCCGACGTTCAAAATAGATTTTATCCCTATCATGAAGAAATCGAACGATTGTGTGGAAGACCAGTTTACGAAGAAAGAAAAGTATTCAATAGTAAGTAGATTTTTGGGTGTTTGGTAAATGACATCTTCAGGGTGTGCTTGCGCAACTTAATTCAACCATTCCTTTTTGTTTTGTATTCAAATCCTTTTGTCTTTTTTTTTACAGAACATGTTTTATCACCATTTGCTGAAGAATTCATTAGCTCGACATCGAAATCAAATCAAGCTATGTCAGTACCATGGTCAACGAATACATCTACTGAAGAAGATTTCTCAAATCCTTGGAAACCACAAGATGGGAATTTTAAATCAATTCAACCAATTTTCAATCCTATGACGTCCAACAATGTCTTCCACGATCAAAGTCCAAACGCTTCGCCACCGAATTCAACGGCCAATACAGATTTCCCAAGTATTCGTCCACCATCCCCACCAATAAGAAATGTACAAACGGAACAGCAACATTTTACACCACAATCCATCGATAAATGTAATGGATCATCGAGTCATGAATCGAAGAATTGCTCGAAAGTCGACACGCTTTATCCACGATACGACTTCAAAAACTCGACAAAACGGGGAATTTGTTCATTTTGCAAGAAGAACAACGAAATTTACGAAGTTTACAGTTCGCACAAATTGAAAGACCCTGCGGGGATAATCGTGTGTCCCATACTGCGAAACTACAAATGTGATTTATGCGGAGCGACCGGTGATAAAGCGCACACCAGGAAATACTGCACCAAGTACAATGCGAAAGATGAACCGAAGAGACCGTTGGTTAG
Organism: Lethrus apterus; assembly: GCA_018397195.1. Lineage (NCBI taxonomy): Eukaryota > Metazoa > Arthropoda > Insecta > Coleoptera > Geotrupidae > Lethrus > Lethrus apterus. The sequence continues at coordinate 18,307 of JAFFZR010027447.1, read as the reverse complement.
ACGATTAGCCACTGGCGTTTTGACGTTGAATCATTACCATAAATGATGTCTTAATGTTTTGTGTATGTGGCAAATATATCATGTTTTTCGTATGTTATTTGTTTGAATTGTAACCATTTGCGGCTTATGTTCAACCAGGTGACATAGGCGGCTCGTGACCATTTTGAATGGTAGGGCCAATCTCACCTCCCCACAGTGGCGTAGCGAAGGGGGGGCATCATGCCCCGGGCGCTACTCACAAAGGGGCGCCAAATGGTCCGTCTTGTTTTCTCAATTACATTTTTTGTCTCAAATTTAAAGCCTAGCTTGAGCCTATAACTTTATTTATTTATTAATTTGCGAGTATATTTTACATATATTATATGGTTTTCGAATGGGGGGGGGGCTAAAAAGATATTGTGCCCCGGGCGCGAGTTAAGCTCGCTACGCCACTGCCTCCCCATCACCTATTTAAGAGAAAGGTTTGAATGAGCCCAGTTCTTTAAGTAACTTATTAGTGTTATTACCAATTAAAAAAACACCCACAGAAAAATTATTTTGAAAATAAAAAATGCATGTATTTATCCCACATAAATATAGAGATACTTAAATGGATGTGACGAAAGCTTCGGGTAGCAGGTAGTTTTGTATTTCCCTTAGAACTGCACATATTCTGTCTTTAAATAGCCCATTCACGTTGAAACACGAGAATTCAAATCTGTACTTAAGCTTAACGATCTGGGTGTATTAACTGTATACGTTTATTAAACAATTTATTAAATATATCACAATAAATAAATAAATTCACTTTTCAATTTCTGCGATCACACTTTCAATCAAATGTAATACTTTCTGGTACAAAAACGACTCCCTAAAAACACAAAAATAAAATCAAAGGAAAACCAACCCATTTCAACTTACCGATTAATCGGCTTGCATATACTCAGATGATCTTGCGGTATTTCGAAATATTCCCCAACCCCGGGATTCCCCGAGTGCGGTTCCACCATTAAAAAATTAAATTTCATCGCTGTCACCACCGTCGATTTAGTTTCGACGAAACTGACAATCTTCATCGGTGTCTCCTTGACCAGATCGATAAAATTTGCATGCATATTTTTCAAATTCGGCGATTCTACAAAATCACATTAAATTACATCACACTGATGACTTTTGTTACCTTCGCGTAATTCTTGCACTTCGACCGACGGCATCACAACCAAAGACGTCGGTGGGTTCAGATTAGCAATCCTCGACCCAGCATGTGGTGTGCTATAAAACACGATACCTTTGGTTTTCGAATACAAGTTATTCGTATCGACGTCGTCGCTTTCAGACGCTGAAACGCATCGCTTAACAAAAATTTTACCATTTTAAACACGAACCTTTGCACAAAATATTTTTAACGATCAAGCCACCCATGGAATGTGTCACCCAAACAATCGGTCTCGAACCCACACCCGCTATCATTAGTTTTCGCATCAAGTCGTCGCTGCGTTCTTCTAACTTTTTCTTCTTTCTTTCTTCTGGACACGTTGACGCCCACGACGACAACGACGTTTCGTAATTTACGCCGATTATTCTCAGATTTTTGACGTCTTTCGATAGCCAATCTTTCGGCCAACACTGGGTAGTGTCGGACTCGTTACAACAAATTTTATCATATCTGTGACAATAATAAAAATAATAAATTATATTACACTCAAACTGTATCATACCCTGTACAATCATATGGACCATCACTGTACTGGTTGGCATAAGTTGGGATGTCGTACGAAACTATCTCGTAATCACTTCCAAGTTCGTCCCATTCCATTCGTTTGTGTTCCTCGAGGGTTTCCATGTATTCTTGTATTACGGGATCGCTACTGGTGTGTTTTCTGTATGCCGAAGAATCAGGTTCGTGCGATATTGTTTCTAAAATTAACTCAGCGATAACTTCCAAGCTATTTACATACATACATACAGGAAAAAGGAGATTATTTGAAAAATTTTCAAATGCTCGGTTATGGAAATGGATAATTTTCGTTGGGAGTGTGGTTCATTTATATGGAATCATACTTACTCAGGATTGGATAAGGACATGGATTATTTTCAATATGTCCTTACCTTTTTTATTTTTCTTACCGATGATGCTAAGAGTACAATCTCCATGATGTCTTTGTCTCCATGTGTAAAAGACGCCACCAAGCAGGCCGTGAACAAAAATAACATCGAGTTTAGGATCATCATTTGTTCGTAACGTTGGATATAAGCAATACAATCCTCGGCCATAGCATTCTTGATATTTGTCATCTTTGTCCAAATTGGCTAACGCTCTACCAGCCGTTACTGATAAACGTATATTGTCTTCGCGAAGCCATTGCGCCAAGACTCCAACCCACCCTGAATATAATAAAAAAAAATGAAACGCCGATTAAAATAAATATTTACCAGAGTTGTGTATTTCATCCAACAAATCCGGATACACGGATATATTAGCTAAAATTGTGCACAAAGCCACTTCAACTTCGTAATTGTTTTTAAAATGATTATAAATCTCCATGAGTAAATACAATCCATTTTGTTGGACTATATCCCTTGCGTATCGTTCTATCGATGAATGATGTAAAACTGAATCAATACACAAAGGTAATAAATCATCGGAAGTCTTGATAAGTTTCGGTAATTGATCAGTGTGATCGTAATAATTCTCAAAAACTCGCCCCAAATCCTACAAAATTCTAATTAAATATCCTAAGCTCGATTACGTCGGTAACAAACTTGAACATCCGCAAACGCTGTCGATAAAAAATCACTTATGCAAGAATGATCGGAGTTATTATCGAGATATATGAGAAAATCTCTCATGATATGAATCAAAAGACTCTGCTTATACGGGATGTGTTTCATACTAGATTGTGTGAAATAACCCACATTGGCACCAGCAATTCTCGATAAGCTCACCACTGTTCTAGCATCACACATATGTGCCAACAGCGAATACTGCCATGAATGTAAATGTTTGATCTGCGCCAATTGTTTGGTGGCGCGTATTCTCATTATGCGATCATTCGCCCCGGCCAAATTTACAAGTCTGCGCGCGTACATGAATTTCAAAGACTTCCAAGTTCGCGCCAAAAACGATTCGTCGCGCTCGTCGCAGTTCACCCATTTCGCCGCGTCTATTTTGATGGGTTCCGCGCGTTTTTCGTCACTGCGCGGTCCGACCACATGCACGATGTACGAATCAAAAGCTCCATTTAAAATTTCCCGTGTTTTCCTCACTTGAAACGTAACCCAAAATATGCTACGGATTTAATTTTTAGTATTTGTACGATTTTTTGTTTGATTTTACCTTGAACCCACCGCTATCAAACTGAAATACTTGATTTTTCTCGAATGATTTTTGTAAAACTGCATCAGTAACGCGTTAATTTAGGACGGTTCGACAAACGTCAAAAACACATGGCGTGTGAGAAATGTCATTTTTTTTAGTTCTTATCAACCAGTACCGGTCGTGAAAATTGTTTTAACTTATTTGAAAATTGAATTATTTTATAACGAATGAGTGAAATTAGATCGTCGGTTTGGATTTTTCGCCGTTTGCTCTTCGGTTTGTCGTTGTGTGTTTTAAACTTGAAATCTAGTTATAACTAGTTTGAGGTAGATTTGAACTAACTGAACAAAAGTGACTCGAGCACGTCGGTAGTTCGGTAGTTTCGGTACGCGCCATTTTGCCACACGGGCTACACGTTTCTACTTTTCCAGTGTAGTTTTAACACGTTTTTAGTTATGTCAAACGAAGAAACTTCAGCCGATCGTAATGTAGAAATATGGAAAATCAAGAAACTAATAAAAAGCCTGGAGTTGGCTAGGGGGTAAGTCGCACAACCATCAAAGGCATGCACTACCTGTGATTCCATACGGACACATCACCACATTAAAATTTTCTTCGTAACTGAAAATAACAGTTCTTTCATTTATAGGAATGGCACTAGCATGATATCACTTATTATCCCACCGAAGGACCAAATATCACGGGTTAGCAAAATGTTAGCTGATGAATTTGGAACCGCTTCGAATATTAAATCGAGAGTTAATAGGCTATCGGTACTTGGTGCCATTACTTCCGTACAACATCGATTAAAACTATACACTAAAGGTATTTCATATAAACATGTCAAAAATTAGTTTGTCACAATTTATTTTTTAGTTCCACCGAATGGTTTAGTTATTTATTGTGGCACCATCGTAACCGATGAAGGCAAAGAAAAGAAAGTAAACATTGATTTCGAGCCCTTCAAACCGATAAACACCTCACTGTACTTATGCGACAATAAATTCCACACTGAAGCTTTAACGGCGCTTCTGGCCGACGACAACAAATTTGGTTTCATCGTCATGGATGGTAACGGCGCCCTGTTCGGTACCCTGCAGGGAAATACACGTGAAGTGCTCCATAAGTTCACTGTCGATTTGCCAAAAAAACATGGCAGAGGTGGACAATCGGCATTGCGTTTTGCACGTTTACGAATGGAAAAAAGACACAATTACGTTAGAAAAGTCGCTGAAGTCGCCACGCAACTTTTCATAACAAACGACAAACCCAACATAGCCGGGTTGATATTGGCCGGTAGTGCTGATTTCAAGACTGAATTGAGTCAGTCTGATATGTTTGATCCTGTAAGCTTAATTTACGTTTAAATTTAACCCTCTTTTTTACGTTCATTGTCCACCAATGGGTTATTTAACCCATTTAACCTGACTTATTTATTTTGTTTACGAAAAATTTTATTTACAGAGATTACAAGCTAAAGTCATAAAATTGGTCGATGTTTCATATGGTGGTGAGAATGGGTTCAATCAAGCTATCGAATTAGCAGCTGAATCTTTACAAAATGTCAAATTCATCCAAGAAAAAAAATTAATTGGTAGATATTTTGATGAGATTAGTCAAGATACGGGGAAGTATTGTTTCGGTGTCGAGGACACTCTCAAAGGTTTGGAACTGGGATCTGTGGAGACACTCATCTGTTGGGAAAATCTCGACATTCAACGATATGTCTTGAAAAATCACACCACGGGCGCTGAAACAGTCCTACATCTGACACCCGAGCAAGAAAAAGATAAATCACATTTTACTGATAAAGATGTAAGTATTTATGTAAGAAATTTTTCCAGAATTGTTTTCTTATTTTACAGAGCGGTGTCGAATTAGAATTGATCGAATGTCAACCCTTACTCGAATGGCTGGCCAACAACTACAAAAATTTCGGCGCGACGTTGGAGATCATAACGGACAAGTCTCAAGAGGGTTCTCAATTCGTTAGGGGCTTCGGTGGCATCGGAGGTGAGACTTAACGTAATTTTTCGCACGAAACTAAAACTAACATTCACTGGGTGTATTTTTAACTATGTATTGTGGTTTTGTGCTGCGCGGACGCAGGCATACTGCGATACAAAGTGGACTTTCAGTCATTGCAGGCAGATGAGCCTTTGGACGATGTGGATCTTGACGATTACTAAAGGTCTGCATAATACGCCATCTTTCAGGTACTAACCCGGTTATAGGATTTGTTTTGCATGATTTATAAACGAATTTTTCGTTTGATCAAATTTTATGTTGTTATTGTTGTTGTTGGAAATATAGATGTGCAACAATATACAAATTAAGGAGATTGGTAATATTTTTCGAATTTATCACATGGGATTTTTTTGTACATTGTGAAGTCATGTTTAAACATGCATGTAACATAATGTATTTTTATAGGTCTTTTACGATACAAAGTGGATTTCCAGAGTATGCAGCTAGACGAACTAGACAATGGTGATGACTTTGATTTAGACGATTATTAAACTGAAATATTCCTTTTCGCTGAGAAGAGCCTACTCGGTAACGAAAATCTGTGCAGGGACGGTAGTGCTGTTGTTTTGCTCATTGTTAAACGTTTAAAAAAAGAAAACGTTTGAATTTTCCAGTTACAGGCGGTTTCTTTTTTTTCCACTAATTTTTCTTGCAAAGTTTCAACTAATTAGTTACAGTATTGTTGTAAATTTTTTGTAATTTATATATGCAACATTGATAATTTATAAATATTGTTTTGTAATTTGAATTGACGTGGGCAGATTAAAAAATTAATTATATATGATTTCCATCGTGCATGATTTAAAGCTTTGAAACAGTATCATACCAGATTTGTTAATAGTTCCTCAAAAAAAAAATTTTTTTTTTGTTAGAATCGTATTTATTGCTGTCTTAAAAGTCATGCGATAAATTTCAAAAAATAATAAGCTACCAATTTAAATTTGTAAATTTTCTATTATTCCATGGGCGTCGTAATCGAAATCAGAATCGTTTACGTCTGCCTGAAAGTCAATTGATCGTCTAAGTCAACGTACATGCCATTTGATCGGGGACAGGCGCTGATACAGTTTAAACACGTTTCGTTATTAGTTAGTGTCATGAAAACAACAAACTTAAATTTCATAATGTTCAACTATATAGAATTAATTTGCAATCGTTTCACAGGAATGTAATTTTTGTAACGAAACGTGAAACGTTAGCTATAGTGAACCATATATATATATGATGGTGATTCATATATGTGTGTGTAATTTTATGAAAATCCCGATGTAATTTATTGTATTCAGTAATCCGCAATATATCAATAAAGTCCTTTTTATATGTTATGTCCTTTCGAATTTTAATTTAAAAACTATTTCATTTAAAATGTAATGCACGCCACTGAACATTTAACTGGTTAGTTAGAAGTTAGAAGCACAAGTAGCACAACAAACCGGCAACTATAGAATATAAATTTACTAGATTTACTTATAAAGTTGCATCTTATAAAATTCTATTTTTTAATAAACTAGTGCTTTCTATAAATAATACTTGCCACAGATCTTATTATATGATCATCATGATTATTTTGCCTTTAAACTGTATGTTTAATTAACACAATCTTTGTCTCGCACACATTTCGTAAACAAATTAAACAAAGACAACAAATCTATTTTTAATTATTCTAAAAAGTTCATTTTAACCATCATTTCCACATATTTTTCATCCCAATAAAACCTCCGTTTAAAACTCAGGTTAGTAATAAAGGCGGTGACATTTTAGTAATTTTTAAAAATTTTTAGGTTACCTTTATTTTTGATTATGAGCAATCGCCTTTGTTCCGAGTGAAATGTCTACGGAATCCTTTCTTCCACACGATAAATTACCCGACTGTTGGAATGACGAAGCGAGAATCAATGTCCTATTTGCACCGTTCCGTAGCAGATCTGTCAATCCTAAGGATTGGGATTCCAAACTGCTTTTTTGGAAAAATTTGATATCGACGTATTGCACCCATAACAAAGTGTACGTTTTTAAATTGTCGGAGTTATCGAAGAAGTTCAATCGAAAGGGACGATCACCCGCTTGTTTGAGCATCGTCGTCGAAGAATTACATAAATCGGGTGAAATCAAACCCCTCGATGTGTTTGTACAAAAATCGGCCGATACGTGGCCTTCTTGGGCGATGGATGTGCTAGTTAAGAAGCCGTTTGTGTGGTCGTTTAATAAAATTAAAAACACCGTTATAACACCAGATTCTGATATATCGTATGTTCATTTATATGCTGTTGAATTTGGTTCGAAAGAAGTCATCGATGCTGTACCCGACCATTTAAATAATAAATTGATCGATTTAAACGAATTTGCTAAATTGATTAATTGTTCGAAAGATAATTTAAAAATCTTATTACATTATCTATCCGTAAGAGAAAAAGTATCCATTAAGGAAATAAAAAAGGAAAATATAAACATAACATTGTTAAAATTTTGTGATTTGAAAAAAAGCAACCCTATTACTGATATAGACATTGATATTTATACACTTGAAGAAAGCGAAAAGACACTCACGAAAGAGATTAATAAGCTTGAAACTGATATTTCTGCATTGGTGGCAGAAGCAAAGTCCCACATATTAAAAGGCCATCGACAAACTGTGAGTTTTTTCTTATGAAAAACAAAGTGATGACATTGGTTTTTTAGGCAAAGACTTATTTGAGAAAGAAACACGAAATAGAAAAATGCCTCGATAGACGTGCCAACGCCTTACATAATATTCAAACGCTTTTATCTAGGATTCAAGATGCTGATGCTGATGTTCACATCTTCGAGACGTACAAGAAAGCTTTGTCGAGCTTACGTACAACATTCGAAGAAAATGGTCTCAATGATGAATCAATTTCTAAAACGATGATCGAATTAGAAGATGTAAGTTTTCTTTTTCTTTTCTCCTCATTGTTAAATTTGTTTTCCATGTGTGTAGGTTTTGGAGATTCATGATGACATTCAGTCGAGTTTGGCTCGTAGTAACTTACCTGATGATTGCGACTTCGAAGAAGAACTTGCTGAATTGCTTGCAAATGAAGATAAAGACGTTGGTGGTGGGGGAAATGACGAAATAGTCACCGATTTGGGAGAAAAACTGAAGAATCTCGATTTAAAATTACCATCGCCACCAACAACGCCAAAGAAAGAAGCTAAAATATTGATGTAATATATATTTTAAAATGTTAGAATTCTTTTTATGTATATATTTTTTATTTTCTAATATGGTTATTTCTCAAAAAAATATTGGGAAAATAAAACAAATTTAAAATTTACTATTTAATATTTTTACGAAACAAATTTGCAAAATAAAGGTGGGACATACAAAATTTAAAATAAGTTAATGTGCGTCGATCAATTTCTGTTTTTAAATAGTAATAGAAATTCTTTACAACACAAATCTAACCAACACCACTTTTAATATTAAAGACAATGAGTCAATGTAATGATTCAAAAGTCAACAAATGCAGATAACACCGACATAATTTACATAAAGCACAGGTACATTTATTTTTACACGGCATATGTGATAACACTTGACGATATAAAAACATTAACGTTTAATTCTTGCAATTAGAATCTGTGATATGGTCCAAATATTTATTTAAATTTTTGCAAATAAAAGAAAAACAGCACAAAAATGTATTTTTGTTTCTGGACACGAAAAATTAAAATCTAAATGTTTCTCAATTATACATAAATATTAAACGCATTCGTTCCATTTTCTTAAGTTAATCATAAGTGATTGATGGCTAATCTAATAAATATATAAAAAAATGCCTCCGTCTAGTTCCATTCATGCGCTAGTTGGCAAACCCTACACCGACCGACGGTATGGAATGCTATCTACAATCCTTAATTACAGACACAATTCTACATTTTCAGCTTTGTTGTGTTTCGTTATGCTGCAAAAGACAACCAACCGCTCCGAAATATCCTTCGTGTTCCAAAAACAGAGCCTTCATTGTACCTTTCGACCAGTAATCCATCGCAAACGCCAACAACTTCATCGAAATTGGATTAACACGTAAGAAATTACCGATGAATAACACCTGCATTTAACAAAAATATTAATTTTTTCAATAGAATTTTTTTATAAAAAAGAATAGTTACACTAATAAATGGACTTGCCCATAAGTGAATTTACTGAATTAAAAAACTGAACTTACCCTATCAATTTTTTCCTGCAATGCGCACATTCTGGCAATCGAACCTATATTATTCGTAATTGTGACTAAGGTAGCTCTTGCTAGATCCTCCCTGCTCACTCTTGAACGTTTATCCATCGAATTCATCTGGCCAAAACTAGATGCAAAGAAAAAACTAACAATCTGGCCTTATTGCCTTTACATAGTAAATTTTCGTTGTGGTCGTAGTTACCTGCTAGCCACCAAATCTCCAGGCAGACCGAACCTTTCGTAATCACCACCGTAAATGTCCTTAACTAGCTTGTCGACGTGCGTGTGGTCGCCACCCGTAGCCAATTCGATCGCCTCTTCAAACGTGTTACAACCAGTCAACAAACAACAAAGACCTAAGAATGTTCCTCCACCTATACTATAAAGAAAATTGAAAAAATTTGGTGTGAATCCAATTAAATTTTTTGTAATATAACCCAATTCACATAATAAAATAAGAAAAACTCACCTTGTACCTGATATTCTTTTATAATTATCCGGTCCATATACTGCCAAGACACTAACACCCGAACCAATATTCACTATCAGAAAAGGGTACGGATTCGAAAAATCGTAATTCACTTTTGCACACTTTGTTTCCTCCGTTGGATTCGCCCAGTAGTAACATTCGTTCGGGTTTTGTGCGTCTATGTACAACATCCCCTTGATCAACGAATCAAACTCGTCAAATTTCTCCAACTTCATGTTCACTTCCTGCAAGATTAAGTCAATAAATACAACGAAACACCCAAAGGGAACCAATCGCTAACCTTTATGAAATTTTCTTCGAATTTATAGGCACCTCCACCTGTTGCACACACGACCTTGACCAAATTCGTTAGACCTTTTGATCGTGCGAGTGCCAGGAAGTTTCCCATTTCATTCGTTGGAAAACGGATGAAATGCAAAGATCCCCTACGTCCTCGTATGAGTACATTATCCATCTGTGACATTAAAATTTATTCGTTATGAGTGTTATGATAAGTTGCCATAGTAACACAATTTATCTACGTTCAACGGATAGTACCCACAGTGTTCTATGTTTTGTAATACACACCGCAAATAAAAGATGACGCTGTGAACCTTTTTTGAAAATTTTCAGCTTGTGAGTTTGAAAACAAAACATATATAGACGTGTGAAAAAATTACATTAAATAATTTTCTTAAATGTGCTACGAACAATATAGATTTTCCATTTCCCGCAAAATTTAGTTCAGCACGTACATAAGAGATGGCGCTTCGAGGAACCATCTTCGTTCCTAGCTTGGAATTTTAAGTGTTTTGCGTCATTGAGTCTTTTTGCACAATAACGGATTTTATACAAAATATAAATTCGTCAGCGACACTTTTTTTTTCAATAAATAATCTAACGATAAGATTACATTTCAACACAACAATATGGATCATAAATCATACATGAACGTTAACAATTAAAAATGTTAATTCTTTCAACCTTTAACCCATCCAATAACCATAACAAACACAAAGTCCATAAAATCAGCCTATTTAAGAATTAATTTAAAAGGTTAAAATCCAAGGTTTCACACTCAAAGGTATTAAAAGATAAATCACAATCAATACAGATAATTTTACGCACGTCCTTGAAACGCACACAACTTACTTGTAAATGAATGTCTCTGTGACCGGTCTTTCCATAAGCGGAATTTTTGGTAAGATACCTCCGAATGTTCCTCAACGTTTCAACTTCGCTGTCCAATTCGTCCTTCGTTATATCTTTCGGTTCAAAATAAACTAACTTGCAAAGAGTCCCGCCGATATCCATACCAAACCAGGGCATTACTGAAAATCCACGATATTACACGGTTTACACATAATTTGTTACACTTACGATTATCAGGCATGAAACCGTTTTCGCCACCACCATTAACTGACACCTCCTTCGGAGTGGTTTTTCTATTTTCGTCCATGGTTTTTATGCGAGTTCTTAAACAGCCCTTACAGATGTGAGTTCCCATTACACGATTTTGTCTCGACTGAAATAAATAAATTTAACGGATGTGTCATTACGTTATCTACATAATTTTTATGATGATAGCACATGCTTCCCAAAATTGGAATTCTTTAAGTAAAGTTTAAGGACCTTGACCCGTAATTCATTCAGTCCAAATTTTGGTGAACATTTTAATAGATGAGTGGCGTTTTAAAATCTTTTACTTATGTAATTAAATTAACCTAAAAAAAATCTAAATTACCTGAATACATAGTTTATTTTCGTTGGAAACGAACGCTGAATGTTAAAATACAACCGATAAGTACATAACTGTACTCACGTCATTGCATTTAGATATCTCAATATGTTAAAACATGACTCAACATGACAGTTGACGTAATTGTAGGTTATGTTTTGATTTTTCACGAAAAATGAAGTGACTATGCGCGGGAATTTTAAATATTTTTAATTTAGTATTAATTTTAGATTTTTGTCCTTCAGTTAAATTGTGTTTCAAGTAGATTTAGCTCGTGAAAGTTCCTTTGAAAACGCGTCACGTTTTTACTGTTTGATTTCTAAAAAACCAAATAAATCATGACATGGACGGACTAAAATTCATTAAATATCTACGTTTCTTGAGGCAGTTTTTCCCAAATATAAAAAGCAACTTACCCTACTTGCACGGTCCTCCACACATTTAAACAATTTGAAACGGAAAACGACGATTACAATCGCCCCGATTGAACAATTAATTCCTTCCACCGAGTGTCTACGTCCCACGCATTGCGTCAATTTAAATTTATTTAAATTTTTGACCCACATGCGACGTCCAAAGAGTGCAAAGTAAACGACTACAATTTTTGGAGGACTATATATACACTTAAATGTAACGTTTTTAATCTTTCAATGCAAAGATTATGCAAATGTTAAGTCAATTTTAAGTCATTAGCTTGTCACTGCAAGTGCACGTGTATTGTTTGCTTTGCAATAAATTGTTTTTTATTGGTTTACGATGTAAGCATGATGCAAAGTGAATTAAATTATTGCGAAACAGTAATTATCCACTTAAAAAAATACAGTCACAATATCACGCAAAATTGAAATGAACAAGTTTAGTTTTTTTGTACCGTTTTAGGATTATTTTATCGAGTTCTTACCGAGGGAACAAACTTCTTCTCTTAACCACTTTAGGATGTCAACGAACAAACCCAACTCAAAATGTAATGCAAAAAAATTAAATCTCAAAAATAGTAAGAGATAGTTATAGGCGATGCTAATACAGTTTTAAAAATGTGTACCATTGCGTTTAAAATATAAAAGTTGATGTTGAGATCTTATATTTGGGACAGGCTGTATAAGTAGTAAATATTTTTAAAAGAAGGATCAGCCCCTACTTTCAAAACGTTCGCCGAGAAATTCCGAAAAAAAATCTAGATGGCTAAAATCTACTTTGCCGCACTAATGAGCAACCTGTATATTCAACTTAAATCTTTGTGGATTTTTCCGATCTTTCTTAATTTTTTAACAGTTCGACTGACATAAACAAAAAACATATTTGTAATAATATTCATATTATTAAAAAAAAATCTATTTACAAAGTAACACTTTATAATAAAGATTACTATAATTTCTGACTTTAGCCTCATCATCGCTAAAATCCAATAGATTCAAATGTTGATCAGTGGCAGTAAACAGCTGAGTTGAATCGAAAGCCAAACTATAAATCGGCGAACTACGTCCACGTTTCCGACACGATTGCATAAAATATATCTAAAAAAGTCGTGGTTAATTTACTGGATCTTTCAGTACATAAAACTCAAATACCTGAACGTATTTAGCATGTCTAGTATCGAAAAGCACCACCCTTCCATGACTTTGCGTCCCTGTAAACAGGGTACAAACATTATCGCTATCCAAGCAGTAAACCGTCGCTTGAAATGGATCTTCCCAAGCTTGCACATACATCCCCGTCCTTAAATCCCATTTTCGTACGAGCGTATCATATCCACATGTCAACAATATGTTGTTACTTTCCCACTTCATATCCAAGATACCTGAACCGTTTTTAAAACCCTCGCCGAAGACTTGACTCTTTGTAAAGCTGTAATCTAATAAATATATCGACTTCAATAGTGACTGTTAAAATACCTATTAACATCAAAGATGTGTAATGGCGGGACTGCATTACAACCGGATGTCCCGATTGCTAATCGTGTACCATCAATGTTGAAGGAAGTCGACCATATACGGTCATTTAAAAAGTATGAATATATACTTTCGAATGATGAAAAGTCATTTTTGCACAACCAAACTTTGAAGAAGCAATCTCTGGAGCCTGTGACGAAGAGGTTTTTGTATATATCGACGGAGTTGACGGCGGAAGTATGGTTTGTGTGACTTCCGATGATTCTATTGTCGGTTTCCATCCAAATCCACACACTTCCATCGCTATAAAATTTGTTATGTATAGTTTCAAAACTGAAAAATACCTTACCATTGTCCACTAATGATGCAATCGTCGGTTTTTACGAATTTCGATACGTCTGATAGATTACTGCCTGAGAGAACATACAACGGATTCTGAACATCAACTTTTCCGTTACGTCTCTTATAGGCTTTTATATATGGTCCCCGACTCAACCAAACGTGTTTGTCAGTCAAGTTGAGCCAAGGTATGTAATTTTCGCGTTCGTATAGGAACGATTTCTCGTTGTACTTTCCGATTTTCCAGTGATGTGAGACTTTCCACTTATCGTTGATGTCCAAGTCGACATTACATCTGACAACGTAAAGATGATAAAGCTGTTGTGGGAATATTTAACGTACCTGGCTTTTATGAACGGTTTCAGTTGATTCGTCACGAGAATGTCGCGTCTGAGGATGCAATGCAGAAAGTTATCGATGATTTTGTTCAACCTTTGACATGTCTGTTTCAGTCGGCAAAGATCTTTTATATCACAATATTGGAATATTTGTATGAGAAGTTCCGTCGATAAATCGTCTAATATGTTCATTATACATGTTTTGTGATTTTTGAGTTTTTAATATTTTGCATGACACATAACCTACCTTTTTTTTATTGTTGTGGTATCACTGTCAAAACACAATCGCAGAATTCCATCAAGAATTTAAAAACTTGATCATTTGTAAACACATTTGTAATCCTGTGTTTGAACCACACTAATAAATTAACTCGCTTTCAAAAATAAAACACTATAATTTATTTTTTCCTGCAAAGCAGAACCCGACTTACACAGGCAAAATTTTAGTGACAGGAATACACTATAGATTGGTTCCAACAAATAGTCCAATCGGTTCGGGATTTCATCTACCAATAAAAACATTCGATTTCATTTGTGACTAACTTCAAGTAACTCTGTGATAGGTGGAAAAAATTCGGAATCGTTCCGAACCGTTTGTTAGAACTAACCTTATATAGAGAAGCAACAAAAAACAAAGAGAACTTCTTCAACAAACAAAAAATAACTAAAATCAACGACAATAACTACACAATTTAACAATTCAAGAAAAAAACAGTTTTTTTACAGTTAAATAGAATTCCATTGATGGAGTTGACATTTGACACAGCCTGTTTAGCATGATTTCCAAATTTTTGAATGTAAATCATACCAATTATTAACCAATCACAACAGCGTAATTTAAATTTGGCGCCATGAGTTTATGCCTAGCAGGAAAAACAAACTATAGAAATACTTAAATATTCAACACATTAATAAAGGTGTTATTAATAAAAAATATATTTATAATCTGTCAAAAAAATTAACAATTTATTTACATAAGTTTCTCCTTTACAATTTATTTCAGTCTAATTTTTGCAATTAATCGTTAATTTCCATGTCACCTATACAGGTCGAGTTAATGACAATCATATTGTTATTTTCAATTTCTCGCTTTAAATATATCCCAAAAGTAAGTTTATTTCCAAACTGGGCTGATAAGGCCTTAAGAGGTTCTGAAGAAACCTCACCATTATTCTGATCGATACAAATCATCTGGCATCTCGTGCATTTACCATTAGACTAAAAAAATATTTTTTATTTTCCACAAAATTAAAACTGGAATTACCTTAAACGTCTCCTCGTCTATAACCACTGCTTGCAATTTGTTTTCAACGAATGGTTTTTCAAAATCAATCACAAAATTCGGTCGAAATCTCCTTATGAAATCATCTACGGTATCTCCGATTACGTTTGTAGGGATGGTATCAAACAACCATTGTGCACTCATTCGGTTTACCAATAAATAAGGAGCTTGATTGGCCAAAGACAAATACATTGTCGTGCCTAAAATTCATGTCATAAAATATAAAAATAAAAATTTTGCACTTACCATTTTTCATTTTCTTTCGAGTTTTATCTTCTTCGGAGCACTGTCGCATAAGTCTTAATCCACGCTGATTTAAAACGTCGCTCAACCAATCCGCTACGACGTCTCCACAATCAAAACCTTGCACATAATCACCGCACACTTTACTACGACAAGAAAGATCATAACTGGGTTCTATCAATGGAACTGTGATGCTCAAATCATTACAATGTAAACGTAAAACATTTTCCGCTACGTCTATGTACGGTTTAATTAAACAGAGTGCTTTGTTTCGTTTTTGTGTAACACAAATCCCCGATTCGTTTATGATCATCCATTCCCGGTCGTATTTCAAACCCTTCGATACCAACTCCCAGGTGTTCTCAATTGAAAATGGTGCACAAGATTTGACCGGATATACATAAATTTGTTGTAACACCCCCATTACTTTCGTAACGTTTGTGACATTTTCATTCTTTGTCTTAATAACATTTCGTGTATATTTCGATAAAATATTTTCCTTTAATGGCTCTTGAAATATTTTATAAAATTTATGTTTATCGACAAAATTTCTTTTCTTTAAAATTGGTCCGACGACAAAACTTTCTATCATTTTTATAAGTTGTTCGGCGTCGCGTTTCGTGGACATGTAGCCGAAAGAAATTCGAACGGAACCCGTTGGAGAATTGTCAATAAGGTCTATTTGATCACCACAAACGTGTCCTTTCTACAAACAAGTTAAATTATAAATTTATATAATTTTCCTGATGTTAATGAAGACACAGAAGAGATGAAAATAAATATAACCAGCAAAGGAAGAGGATGAAACACTGCTGAGGGAGAAAAAAGAGGAAATATAATGAAAGTGTAATGCAAGAAATAGACGCAAGCTACAAAAATAAGCAAATTAGAAATCTATACCAGGAAATAAAAAATGAAAGAAGAGGGTTTTAAGGAAAAGCGGTGTTATGCTTAAGAACACCGTTTTTCCTGGGGAAGTAATAGCGACAGAGGAGGAAATTCTGATGGAATGGAGGAAATACTTTGATTAGTTGTTAAATCAGAGCAGAGAGACAAGTTGAGCGGGATCAGGAGGGGTACCACCACCAAGAAAAGAACAAACTGAGAAAATAGTGAAAAAATGAAGAACAAGAGCCCTGGAACTGATGGGATAACAGCAGAATTGTTTAAATAGCTTTAATGGATTGTATGCTAGGTGGAAGGAAGAAAAAAAGACGCCCAAATCCAAGATGGAGGGATGAAATGGGAAAGCATATAGAAGCGCTGAAAGTTTCCGGATGGAGTAGGAAGGCTAAGGACAGAGGCAGTGGAAGGCGATAATCAATCAAGCCATTGGCCAACTTGGTTCGAAGAGCTAACATATTGTTATTTATAATTTTCCGGTCTACTCACATCGAAATGTCTTTCCAACTCGTCAGTGCTCAAATCAAGGTGCATTTGACAAGCCCCCGGATTGCAGAAACAACCAGTTCTCAAATGTATATTGTAGAGGTTTGCCGTGTGCAAAACCTAAAAATTTTTGTTTATAACATTTCAATGTCAATACCAAAGAAAACCAACCTCAGAATATCCGATGTGGTCGCCGTTAGGTCGCAATAAGTTGAAGTTAACAATCGCTCCTTGATATCTCTTGTCGGAAAAATTCGTATCATGGTAGAAAACAACCGCAGGATTGCCATTAAAATGATGCAATTGCGACAAACAGTTGAACACGTATTGTGCCAACAGAAATGTGTGTTCGGATATCAAATCCATCGTCAAATCCAACCTCTTTAATGTTTCAAATCCGTGTCTTAAAGACACTATTGATAAAAAGGCTTGTGTTCCATCTTCAAATCTGTGGAACTCATTATTAAAAAAAAAAAAAAAAATTAAAGACGTACCTTTCATGCAAAATTTTTCTAGGTATTGTAAGATTTTTCAAACTCAATGCCATGAAGACAGTTCCTCCACCGTAATATTTTTTTTCGAGAACGTCTATGCTGGAATTTTTAACGATTAACGCACCTAACCCCATGGGATATCCAAATATTTTATAAAATGAAACGCAAAAAAAATCTGGTTTATAGATGGATAAGTTTAATTCATTTGTGGGAACAAAAGCCGCCGCATCTAAGAAACAAAACCATTTTTTGGAAGACACATCGACTAAGTTATTCAAAGCGCCTTTTTGTACTTCTTCAATCCACGAAAGTGGGTACTTTGTGCCGGAAAAATTACTTTGTGCCGGATACACAAATAAGTTATTTCTGTCACCGACTGATTGGATGCTTTTACCATCGAATGCCTTAAATGCATCATCCACGGTAATGGGTTTGATGTTTGGTGCGAATTGTCGCATTCCCAAGACGGATGTGTGGTTGTCTTGTAAATAAGCAAATGTTCCATTTTTGTAATCGAAGGATTCAGCAACTAGTTTCAAAGCAGCTGTTGCGTTGCTCGTGAATACGACGCTGTATTCGTTGACGTCGGTTTTAAAATGGT